>JAADWJ010000154.1:0-41412 GCA_023336165.1 Pythium monospermum
CATGGGGTGGTCATGGGCCTCCAAGCGGCGCTGACCCACTCGTGGAAACCACTGGAGGTCGTCGGCGACAGTCTCCTTATCCTGCGGCAACTTCAACATTATCGTCCACCCCGCAACGAGAGATTACGTCCACTCTACGCACAAGCCCGAGCACTCGCCGACAAACTAGAAGTGCGCGATTGGCTCCACCACCTACGAGAAATTAACAAAACGGCGGACGCAGTGGCCAACGTCGCTATGAACACCAAGACGAGCCTCCAAACGCTCTTCCCCTCCACGAGATCCGAAGTCCAGCACCTACAGCCACTCCTCCCCGGTGATTTCGCCCACTGGCAAGAAGCTTTTATAATACGACACGAGGGTTTCTCCCTATAGCCTAGCTAGCTAGCTATTTAGATCCATGTGACACTAAATAGACTCCACTTCATCATCAATGGCGACAGTCTTCCGCAAATGAATCGGATGAGAAGAGCTCTAGTGCGGTGTTTTACGAGGTGCTAAAGGGCTTTCTGGAGCGGCTGCTGACCGCAAACGAGGGCGAGTTGACGTGCCTCCATCGTCCAGTGTTTCTTCAACTGACCAACAGGTTTTCTACCACGATGCGCAACATGTACAGCCACGAGTATTTTCTCACGCTCCGCAGCCTGACCAAGAAAGTGAAAGCCACATACCCGACTGTCAAGACTCGCCTGTTCATCAATGGTCACGAGTTCTCGTGTGAGTTTCAGCTGTTTTCGGTCAAGTCTATGCCCTTGGTCGAGTGTGGAGCCTGTGGCTGACCGAGACTGAGACGATCAGCCCGTTGAGGTAGATATCGACGATGTGTTTGTGGATCGCACCCACGCTGAGTGTTGCGACTTGGAAGGAAGAGACTATAGAAGTGAGGATGGTTAGTAGCAGCAAGTACGCCGCAGTCATACAGAGCGTTTTTTTCTTCACCGTACTTTTGTATTTTTGTATTCGACCACAAGCATGGCACTGTAGAAATTTCCAAAATACGATGCAAGTGTAGCTATTCCTGGCCACCCATGGTGACCAAAAAGCAACTGAGCAGCAAAAAACAAGGAGATGATCCCTGGCGACCAACTACGACGATGGGCATCGTGAATGAGCCAGGCAACAGCGCACTTCCACCACCAGCAACGGCAGCGTCCTCGCTGCGTGGCACTCGTGGCGATTTGGAGAGCGATGATCCTCGTCGGCGGTTAGCGGCACTGACGCGGTTGGCCCAAATATGCAGTGAATCCAAGACACAACAACATGCAGTCGGCGCCTTCCTTCGTGAGCCAACAACAACGCCGCCACAGACCCCATCGTCCACATCATCCACACAGCCATCCACACAGCGTTTGCTACAGATTGTGTTGACCGACTTGAGCTGTCGCGACCGCACCGTGCGGTGTGCTGCGGCGCGGCTGATCTGCCAGCTCGCGTACGAGAACTTGGTCAACCAAGAGTCCATCATGCAGCTGACTACCGCTACTACAGCTGCGTTCACTCCTGGCTGGCTCCATATCTTTTCCATCCCACCGTCTGTGGAGACAGCGTACGAATCGCAGTGTTCGCTTGCGCGCAAAGAGCAAACGCACCGTGGCCGCATCGCGTTTTTCCAAGACATGGTCGCGGACCATTATGGCAGTGTGAACACCGATGTGAGCCGGTACTACGCAACTGGCTGCCAGTCTTTCCTGCCTCTTTGCTGGCGGTTTCCTCACGTTGCAGGTGAAGAAAGAGAGCGAATTCGGGGCGAAACAGACGACCAAGATGATTTTATACCCGACCCAGCCGAGCATCTCTTGGGGTTTTATTTAGTGCCGAGGCAAACTCAATTCCCTGAGCAAGATGACTTTTACAACGACGATTTAGTGGGTGCCATGGATGCAAGCGACCGCCTGGCGATGCAAAACGTCAAAACTGCGTTTGATAGAGTCGCCCAAGCCACACATGGTCAAGTTCCAGTTGAAAAATTCCTCAAGTCCTGTGCTCCGACTTCTTCCGACGATGCAGCAAATGACCAGACCAACCCACTCGCGTGGCTTGTGACGAGTCCAGAGAATTATACAGTGACGGCTCTGAGTGGGTACATGGGTTCGCTAACGAAGCCCGAAGATGCGTGCTTGACCTGGAACGAGACGCTGATCTTCTCATCAGTCCATCTGAACAGTACCCACCTGGCTGCCACTTTTGGAGCGAGTACGCTGACTCAAGTTTCTCGTCTTTTTCTTCGCCTTGCGCTCACGCCAGCGCTACAAATCACGGCAACCACCAACGCCTGGCTGCCGGTGCTGATCACTGAGATCCAGCGGGTCAAGCCAAGTCTTCCAGAGTCTTTCAAGCGCCAGGTCCGCAGCTTGGATCGCAATATTCCGTACCAACAAAACGACCAAGGTTCCGAGGGCCAGGAGGATTGGAGAGTGTTGCTGCGTGTCAAGCTCGAGCAAGTCACGCCTGTGAGCTGGGCAGTGTTCCTCGCGCAGTGGCGAGCAGCCGTGGAGCTTGAGCGAAGACTGGACCAGGAACGCAGCAGCGCGGCCCCGCAACGGCGCACGTCGGTTTGCTCGGTCTCCAACCTGCGGCGCAGTATCATCGAGCAGATGCAGCCACGCAGCTACAAAGACCTGGATCAACTGCGACGCGAGCTGCCCAATGCGTACCGGTCGGCGTCTCAACAAAACCTCACGAGCGGCAGTGCGAGTGCGCGGTCACTGTCGGCTTTCCAGGAAGAAGCGGAGGACACTGAGGATCATCCGTGGCAGAGTGATTGTAATCGCCATCTTGCGATGCCGTTGTCAATGCGCAACATGGTTGGCGGTGACGAGCGGCTCGAGGAAGACGAAGATGACGAAGAGGAAGAGGATACGCTCGAGTACAATCTGTCGTTGTTCCACCGCATGCAGCACTCGCTGGCCGAGTTGGATGCGCTAGGAGTCAAGAAACTGCAAGAAAGGCAACAGGAAAAAACCAAGTTATTGGAGACCGTCGCACAAAACAAAAAACGAGTGATGGAAGAAAAAGAACGCAAGCGCATCGAGCTGATGGACAAGCAGCACGAGTTTGAGCTGAAACAAGCCGATTTGGAAGTCAAACGAGCCACTGAAAGAGCCGCCGCCCACGAGCAACGACAACAGAAGCGTGCAAGTGCGATGCAGCGCAAGCAGCAAAGTGATGACGCACTGGAAGCCAGGCAATTGGAGCTGGCCGAGAAGATCCAGCTACGTGATCAAGAGCTAGAAAGGCACAAGATGATGAGACAACCTCCTCCAAGGCAAAGCTATGAAGAGCCGGCGCCAAGCCGCGTGGTGCCTACTCGTCCACTGTCCGCCAAGCGGCCGCAGTCGGCTCGTGTACCACCCACACCTGCGGCAGCTGGCGGTGCTGTCGCGCCGGAAATCTTACGCCAACGAGCACAGTTGTACGGCCAAGTGGTTTCCAAGATCTACACCGCTGGTGCAGCGCAACGCCCTCCAGCCACACCGTCGGGAGAAACGGCTGGGTTTCAGCTTCAGCCACATCATCTCACGCGGAGCTTTTCGATTTACAAGAGCAGCAGCTTCAACGTAAAGGCGCCCGTTGTCAAGCTCACGTCGCCGGTGACTGGAGGTAAACCACGGTCGTCTCGCTCTCGCCGCGCGCTTCACCGAGGAGCTGCCAAGGCACAGAAAAGCGACTCGGCCACACAACAACAACAGCGAGACGCTGACGAGGCCGAAGAAGAAGAAGAGGAAGATGATGAAAGCAACGAGACTCGCGCAGGAGAACGCCGACGTCTGCTTCGAACAAGAGCTCTCCACTCGCCGCCCACAGTGGAGCAGTCGTCTTCTTCTTCCCGGCCGGCCCACTTTGACCAGGGCAACGCCTGTTCGACGCTGGTGATGCGCAACGCCGCACTCGCCATCTCGGAACGGATTCGGATCCCGGATGTACCCGCTCCTGCCGTGGAAGACCCTAGCGTGCCCCCGTACGTGATCGCGGCCCAGTACGAAGCGCTGGACGACAAGTACAAGCGCAATTTCCGGGACCGGTTCAATCTGAAAACAGTGAGCCATCGGTTGTCGTACGCCGTGCTAAAGCAGTACACCAAGATGGTGCGTCGAGAGATGGCGTGGCAGGCGTTCCATGATAAATGCACGGGCTTGGAGAAAGTGAAATACGGTGACTTTGTCGGCATCGCGCAGACTTTGGGCATTTGCGAAAGCGACAAGAAGCTGCTGCGGATCGCACGGCAGCTGGACGTCAAGAAAAGCGGCCACATTGAGTGGAAGGCGTTCTACACGTGGTGGTCCATGCAGTACAGTACAACGACGACCTAGCCCAGCAGTATAGTAGTAATACTACAAGAAAGGGATGATAGTACCAAAACACCTCGTTGGGGAAGAAAGAAAAATATGTTCAGAGGCTATTGATGCTGGTACAATCTCTAGTGTCTGCTGAAAAAAGTCCGTGCTGAACAAGGACGCGTCTCTGTGCTTCTCTACTTGCGCAGGTGCTGGTCTTTGCCGCCGCGGATGATAGGAACGCACTGCTTGTACACTTGCCAGTTGGCTTCATGGAGCGCGAGCCAATAGAACGTGAGCGTACACTTTTGGCCGCTTGGGCAGACCGAGTAGTTGACCGGGATGGACGCCGGGTACCCTTGAAATTGCGCACGGCAGTCGTCGCCATGGAACACGCGGGTGTTGTCGATCCACACTTCACAGGGCCCATGGTGGGAGGAGACGAATCCTTTTTGTTCTTCATCGTTCTGGAAGTTCAAGACCGAAAGAGACAAGACATCGATCGGTGGCACGTCCGTGCGGCTGTTGCCACAGCCCGGAGCGGCCGGGTCAAGCAGCGCACGTAGCGACGAGAAGCCACCAGCCTGGAAGCACTCGGAGAACATCTCGGCATTTTTTTCAGGCGAATCGTTCCACTTTTTGCCTTGGAAGACGGCGTTGACGCTCTCTGTGAGCAGCGCGTTGTACCCAGTCTTGGTGTACGTATTGCCGAACGTGGCTGCTGGAAGCGAGACGTACCCGTGCGCGTTGGCTTGCGAGATCAGCTGCGTCGACGTCAGGGCAGCAGCAGCAGCGAGCGAGATCGCAGTGAAAGTCGTTGGAGCCATCGTGGATATGGGTGAGAGTGGATGTTGGAGGAAGAAGAAATAAGGAAGCTTGCCAAAGACGAGGAGAATTGGGGAATGAGATTGATCGCTCCTGCCGCGTGGTCTCGACGAGGTGCGTGTGCCCAGCCAGCAGTATCTCGCTTCACGACCATCTCTGGGACGTCTCGGTAAGCTTTGTGAGGTTACTGCAACACCAAGTGGCAGCGTCACAACTCGCGTGCCCGTACGACAAGAACCAATGCTATCTGAAGTGGCTTTGCTGTGTGGTGGGGCCTGCCGTTTGGTGGATATGACGACGCGCGTACGCTGCGCTCTGTACGCGACACACTTTGAACTGCAACATTCGCCACTGAGTGTACACTGCACCGGTGTGCGATCCTCTTGATTGAAAGAATTCTGACATCTCCAATCGGTGGGTTTTGTCCTTTTGTCCACCGTTGCCCCATTTAATAAGCGGCTTGTTCGACGCCTGTATGACGTGCCTATTGGAAGCGCCGTACAGCGATGTGCATACTGTATTGCACATCGCCGGAGATAACACAACAGTATATGAAACACGCAGAGGGCGTGCGTTCTGCGCTGTTCTGCGCTCATCTCGCACGGATGTGCTAGGTTCCTTCCTCGCCTGACGAATGCAGGATGATCGTCCAAGATTTGTTTTCAACTGCTCGCGATCCATGAAGCGTCGTTGACCAATGAGGAGCTACGTTTCGTTTTGATTCGCTAAATATCTCATCTTCGCATGTTGATTGGCTGTTAATCGGGATATTTTCTCAACAAAGCTGGGAAGGATCAAAAAGTGCTCGATAAAGGATGGGTCTCGCTATCCGGGAGCTCGAGCGGGGCGACGGTGAATGGGAAAACATCCAGGTATCGACAGGCTTGCGCATTTCTAGACGTCTTGCACTACTGCATTGCCTCTGATTGCTGTGGGTTTGCGTGCGCCTGTGTTGGGACCGTACAGGATGTGCTGCGCGCAGCGTTTTTGACGCTTGACAACCAACTTGTCGCGCACCAGGGGCGGCTTGTAGCCTGCGAGCAGCGCGCGACAGTGAGGCTACCAGTATGCGGACAGTGGCTATGACGATACCGGTATTTATCGTAGAAATGTGACGCTGGCGATAGGATCTCGCCGCCAAGTGCAGCGACCAAGAGGCAAAGAACCGCGGACTACAGGGCCACGTTGACGCGCTTGCACGGGTCGTGAACACGCTCAGCGAAGAGCTCAAGCAGCGCGCACAGGAGTAAGATATGCATACGTCTCGTCCAGCATGTGCAGCTCTTGGTGGGTCTCGTAAGCTGACTGTGTATTTTGTACTGGCTTGAAGTGAACAGGAGCAGCGACTGCAGAAGATCAAATGGATGGAGTCAATGACGCATGCAGTGGAGAGCCAATTACAGGCAGTGAATACACGGGTCGCCGATGTTCAGAACGCGTGTGTGGCGACGGTAGAAAAGCTGGAGCGCCGCGTGGAGCTCGTCGAGGAAGAGCTGGGCCATGTACGTTCTCTGGACGGGAGTGTTCATGGAAAGCCAGGATAACTGATACCTTGACGATCACCCAAACCTATGGACAGCTCGTGAATGCACTGGATCAGAAAGCGGATGTGGAGGTTGTTCAAACCCACAAGAAAGCAGTGGAAGACGCGCTCAAGCAACGGGTGAGTATTGATACATGTAGCTCCCTGTATGTAGCAGGCCCGGTAGCAGTTGACCCTCTGACATTGTACCACACAGTGTCGCAAGACAGCGGTGGAGAAAGAAGTGGTGCGGGTCCATCAAATGGTTCGCGCCAATCACAAGACGCTGACCGACCGCTTGGACGTGATGCACCAAGAAATCCAGAGCCACGCGCAGATCCAGAGCCAGATGAACGAGCAGTTCGAGCAACAGCAGAAACAGGAACCACCACCACCACCAAGTGTAGGAGGAGAAGAGATCACTTGTTTGCAGCAGCAGCTCACGCAGCTCCAAGAACAAGTGGATGCCCAGACCCAGAGTGTGACGGAGCAAACGCTGCGTGAATGGGGAGAAACCCAGCATGCCTCGATACGAAGCGAATGGACTCATTTTGTCACTGAAAATGTCAAAACATCCCACGATAATGTCACTCGGCAGCTACTCGCAGAGCTGGAAACATCACGACTGGCCACAGATGACCAAATCAAGGCACAGCAGCAGCAACTTGCAGATCAGCAAGAGCGCCTGTTGAAAAGCCACACAGAGGAGCTGATGTCACTCACAGTGGAGCCCAGGCTGACCCAGTTGGAGGAGCAGCAAGCGCAAGCCAAGCAGTTCATGACGCAGGAGCTGGCACGAGTAGACGAAGCGACCCAGGCACTGCAGCGGGAGCTCCAGCAGCTGCTAGGACGCGTGGAGACGGTGGCCAGCGAGTGCCAGGCGAGGGCAACAGTGCGTGACGAGTGGGAAACCCAACAGCACGCCGAGGTCAAAGCAAAAGACAAAAAAACTCGCCACCAAATGCACTTGGTCGCAGATAAGCTGAGCGAAATGGACCAGATTTTGCAACTCGTGGGCAAACAACTGGTGCAAAACTCTTCCCAACTGCAGTTGTTGTGGAGCGACCACAAAGACGAGATGAGCGGCGTGTTGATGAGTGGAAGTGGTAGTACATGTATAGATGCTTTGCTTCAAAGGGACGAGCAGCTCAAACTGATGGCCGAGGGCCCACAAGCGGAAGCAAAAGGAGGAGAAGAAGGAGAAGACATTCAAGAACCGATCACCATCACCACCACCAACAGCAGAAACAAACAAAATGAAGACGAAGACGCTCAGCTGTTAGTAGTCCAAAAAAACCACCACCAAGAGCTCCAGGACTCGATCGAAGCCAAACTGCGCGACTACCAAAACGTACTGCTTCCCCATCCGACAACCACGTAAAAAAGATCCAACACGTTTTTTTTTTTTTTGTTCTTACGTCTGGCTGCCTTTGCTACTTTTTTTTCACGCCTCCATCTCCCAAGAGTCTTCATACTCGTAGTCTTCCTCATTGTACCGACTCGGTGGGCTCTTCAATCTGCGGATGGCCGCTTCCCGGCCCATTGTTCGCGAGCAGCGCCGCGGCGCCGGCCATGATAGTCACCAAATCCGACGACGGCGCCACGATCGCCAGTCGCAGCGATTCTTCCACACTGTGGAGCGTCGCGTGGAGCAAATGCTGTTCTTGTTCGTACGTCGCATTTGTTGGTGCTTCGAGCCGCAGGATCAGATGATCCGCCGAGTATTTCGCCACGGGTGGTGGCGACGGCACCCGCAATGCGTGGACTGACGCGTGGAAGCTGTCAATGACTGCCTTGTCCTGAAGCTGCACTTGCGACGCCGCGACGATCTCGTGTTTGCGCTGCACGGCCTGGTCGGCCTCTAGGGGCTCGGGCACTTCGCTGATATCGATAAACGTCTGCGCGGCGTTTTCCACGATCGCATTCAGTCGGTCGTTTTCGTTGAGCACCATGCTCTTGGACGATAACATGCCATTGGACGCACGGCCGCTTCCATTGCCAGTGCCATTGCCGTTGCCGTTGCCACCGAGTGCGAGGTCGCCTTGCAGTTCCAAATGCTTTTCCAGTTCCAAAAAGTGCTGCAGCGAACGGTCTTCCAAGATGCCAGGCACCAGCAGCAGACCCTCTATATATATATGGTATCAGATATAATCACGTTGTCAGAAGCCTTTCATACTGGTAAGAGGGCATACAGTTGTTGGTCACTGTACCTAGAAACTCCTGGAGTCCCGACTGCCGCTTGACCAAAAAGTTCGAGTCGAATCTGTAGAAGTCAACAACGTACACCGTCAGTTTTCAGCTCCCCATCATTCCACGTTTTGATTCAGCTTGCTAGCAGCCTGCCACCCAATTCTCAGTGCCTTTCCATCGGCGGACACTTTGCGCGTGGCTTCTTCTTCTCTTTTCCCTCTCTGTCTCTCTCTCGTTTCGTCATTGCGGGCGACTCGGAAGTCTCATATAAAACTCTCTTTTCACTCCCACACACTAGGTGCGATGCTTCGGACTGGACTCCCCACATCCAGAAAGACAAGAGCGTCCTCACAAGGCCGCTCGATGGGGTGGGACGGAGAACGCAATAGAATGTGCGTGGAACAAACACATTTGTGGATCGACCGGTACACAGCAAGCAGCTCGGCATCAACTCATCAGACCCAAAAATCAAAGATGACGGGCATGTTCGTGTGGCGCAGCTCGTGAAGGGGCGTTTGGGATCAGATAAGATCAAGCAATTTGGCATTCACTGCCGTTTTGGGGGTCGCCTCTGTGAAGAGAACGACGACAAAACGACTCCTTCCTTCCTTATCAACAGGCAACCGCCGCCTCCCACGTACCAACGCACACACACACACTGATGATGATGCCAAGCCGCTTATGTCACCGACTTCTCCTCCTCATGTATCCATTTCCATGCACACACAATCCGCTCTCCTCCATCCCCAACGAACACGACCCATTTTGCTCTGCTTTTTTTTCTCTCTCCATCAGGTGGCTCCTTGTGCCTTCCTTTTAAAGAAACGCACTCTGTTTGTGGGCGCTCAAGAAAGGACCTCAACGAGCTCAAGCAATCGCAGATGACGAGCGGAGAGGAGAGGAAGAAGAAGAAGAAAGCCGTGTCTGATCATCCTCGAATTGGGGAGGCATGCCTGTCTGTTTGTGCCTGTAACAATTGGATATACAGACGTACCGCCCAAACCACTGCTTCTCTGGGATGCGGGTCTCGATGAGATCGCCAAAGTGGCGCACGAGCCTCGATTGGAGCTGGTCAAAATCGCTAAAGCGCCGCGAAATGAGCCATAACCCGCCATTGCAGGAGATCTAGTTCGACAACACAGAGAGAAATGGCGATTGAGAAAAAGCGTTTGTATGCAGCCAAGCACATACGAGCCAAGCCAGTAGTGGTGGGAAGGGGGGGGGTTATTGGTACCTGCACGATGTACTCTGTGTGGTCTCCGACGGTCTCGTAGCCTGTGATCAAGGCGCTGACGTTGAGCAGCTGCATTGCGCTTCCTCTCGCTTTATTATTCTCCCTTGTTGACTGACAAGAGTCAATTTGGATGAGCAATCTACTAAGTACGCTGGTGACCGTAACCAAAAAAGTTGTGCGCACTTAAGCACGTTGTGTCTACGTTTGTAATTAGTTTGTGGATCGTCGCAACTTCAAAGACCAACACACACACACAAAAAAAAAAGAAACCAAGAACCACGATGGCGATGGAACGCTCAGTGGTCGTGGCGGTGGATCTTGACCACGCGCTTGCGGACGTGCTGCCAGCGGCTGTCGAGTGGCACAACGCGCAGAAGAAGACGACGGTACCTGTGTGTCTGTTTGGTGGACCATGTTACGATAGTGTGGCTTACTCAAACATACTTTCAATGCACAAAAACAGATCACCGTCGCGGATCTCAAGTCGCCGGACTGGGTCGCGCAATTAGCCGGTGGCAGCGACCACGTCGCTCAGTGGCTGCAAGATTTCCACCAGTCGACACCTTTTAAATCGAATGTCGTGGCCGTGGAAGGCGCAGTCGCTGCGCTTCGCCCACTGCGATCGTATTTCACACTATTTGCCGTCACGGACCGTCCACGATCCATTGAAAAGGAAACCCACGAATGGATTGACTTGCATTTCGCTGGCATTTTCGACAAAGTACTTTTTGTGGACGGTGACCACACCAGCAAAGACAACGATGTTGTGGCGCGCAAGAAAGCGCTTTTTGGTGAATTCCGTGTAAAGATCGCGGTCGGCGCTGACTCAGTGGCTGTGGGCAAAGTAGCTGACGCAGTGGACCATGCCGTCCACGTTGGTTCAGTGCCATGGGGTAAACCGAGTGAATGCGAAAAGGCAGTCAAGGCAGAGAACTGGGACAAGGCGAGAGACGCGTTGGAGCAAGTGGCCAAGGAGTTGAAACTTCCTATGGTGGCTAAAGTTTCCAACGGCCCAAAGCTCGCGAGATACTCGGATGACTTGGTCACGATCTCCATGAAGAATCCAGCAGGTAGAGTGCTGGGTCGCTGTAATATGGGTGAATGGTTCCTAAAATGTGTGTGTGCTTTTGTACTTCACTCTGTAGTGTTCTACGCCAACTTGGTCCACACCAAATTTGCCGTGCAAAAACAAAAGTCGGTGCGCTTGCAGGCGTCGGAAGGCGGCATCACCACGGCAGTGCAAGTCGCTGAGCTGCTCAAGACCCAGCAAAACGCGCGCATCGCCAAGATCTCGACGCGCTACATGTCGCGAAAATCGCGAGGCACTCCAAGCCACCGCGTGCCGGCCATTGAGATCGTGGTAAACGGCATTACTGCTTAGCGCACAGTCGCACTAACAACTGTAAAGTACGAACGTACAGATCAGTGTCAAAGTTTCCAGACAAAAAATACAAGCGACAAAACAAAAAAAATGCTGGGAAATGGCGAACTTGCGGTCGGAATTCGGACAATTCAGACGAAATTTGGGAACCAGATTCAAAAGTTTAGGAAGTCGTTTCAACCCGCCCCACAAACATCTGATTAATTTCCGCAGGTTTCCATGTCCGTGTGGTTTGTGAATTGTTCATGGGTCTTGGTCGCCTTCGTTTGCCTCATCTGATAATGATCGGTTTAGGCAGGGTATATGTATTTATGGTTCCGGTTTTTCAAGCCCTCGCGGTAATGACCAACACTCCCAACCAACTCATGTGTGCGAACCCAACCACCGATGTGTAGGTGAAGAGGGAACCTGCACAAATACACGCTGGACCCAATCGTTATGGCGTCCAGCGTCGCCGACTTGATGGTGCCGGGCTTCGGCACGGCCGCGAATGCGGTGGCCGTGATCAAGACGCTGTGCGAGGACATGAACAATGCGGAAGACACTTGTCTCCGTCTCTATCACCGTCTTCTTGGTGTTCTCAATGGATTAAAGGCGATGGAAGCCGCCGCGCAACAGCTACCGCCCAGTGAGATGCTCGCGCCATACCCACAGCTGCTGCTTCGTTTTATCCAGTGCATGCAGAACTATCAAAAAATGGGCATTGTGACGCGTGTGATCCGCTACGAAAAAACGCTGGAGACGATCCAAGTGCTGAATGGCAAGGTGGATACGCTCATGAAGCAATGGAAGCAACAATGGGAAGCCGACCGCAACGCGCAACGGTACACGATGGGCGCGAATGCTGCCTCTGTAGAGAGTGACGAACTTGACGAGCGCGCGCAAATGGAAGCCATGGCCCAACTCAATTCCCAAATGAAGCAATACCAAGCGCGACTAAGTCAAAAGATTCCCAAACCGTCTGCCACGAGTGGAAGCCCATCTGAAGCGCGCGTGCCTGCCATGCCGTCGTGGTTTGTACCTGCCGAAGTCATCGAGTACGACCAAGAATGCTTTGCGTTTGGCTCATTCGGACGCGTCCACCGTGGCACATACGCTGACACCAACGTTGTGGTCAAGGTCTTGATGGTCGACGAGTTTGCCATGAGCGATGCGGCGATGGCCAGATTTGTGGACGAAATGAGCATTTGGCACAAACTCTCCCATCCGCATATCATCAAAGTGTTTGGCGCGTCTCATACCACGTTGCCGCCGTTCATTGTGTGTGAAGACGCGACGAATGGCAACATGGCGAACTTCTTAATCGCTTCCGTCTCCAACAAGAAGCAAATGTGGAAACTGCTATATGAGGCGGCGCAAGGGTTGGAGTACCTTCACAGGAACCAAATCGTCCATGGCGAATTGAAGCTCAACAATATCCTTGTTGGCTCGGATGGGCAAGCGCGGCTCACCGACTTTGGAATGAGTGCCGTGAGGGCCGCTTCGCAATCAACCGATTCGCCGCGCAGTGTTACTGCAAGGGGGCTGCGATGGCGTGCACCCGAAAGCTTCACCAAAGAACCTACATTCGCCTCGGACGTGTACTCCTTCGCAATGTGTATCATTGAAGCCGCGACCGATGAGCCTCCGTTTGCGTTCCTTGGCGATAGCGAATTCTACGAATTCGTGACGAAAGGATCCCCAGAACAGCCAGAAGAACTGATAGACGATGCCTGGGCACTGGTGGAGTCGATGACGCGGTTTGACCCTGCAGCACGCGCACCGCTTCAGAGTGTGTTGTCCAAGTTGAACGAGCTGGCGGGAAATGAAGCACCGACGGCGGCAGCAACTCCAGCTAATAGTCTCACTGCGACGAGTCCAGTTCGTTTAAATCAAACATCTATGCCTGGCAAAAGCAACTCTTCCGAAGGCCTCATCCGCGATCGACCGGGTGGTGAGGAACAGAGTGATTTTCATGATGGTCTATCCAAATTGAACGACCTGACGGAAGAAGAAGCACCGACGGCGGTAGCAGCTCCAGCTAATAGTCTCACTGCGACGAATCCTGGCGAAAGCAACTCTTCCGAAGACCTCATCTGCGATCGACCCGGTGGTGAGGAGCAACGTGATTTTGGTGCCACGCACGCGGCCTTTGACGACCAAGATGATGCACAGCAGTCGTCGCACGTGAGCCCTCATGAAGTTCCGTAGTTCGTCAGGTTGACGCAAAATGAAACAGAAGAGCAAGCCATCGCCGCCGCCGCCGACGACGACATCATTCAACTGCAGGGACAGGTATTGGACGCCGACTCTGGAAAAGATGTCCAATCACATGCAAGTGCACAACCTCAGGCGACCCACACTTCGGCCACATACGAACTACCTACCCATCACGTGGCGGCGACCCTCTATGTGTTCGTGCCGACCGTCGGCAGCGCCAACACGGCGTTGAGTATGATCCACGAGGCGAGTGGTATGATGGGCGAGAGCGAAGGCGCTTGTCGCCATTTCTACCACCGACTGGTAAACGTACTGAACGCGCTCGTAACGATTAAGGATGAGGTGCCCCCGCTTGGACTTGGTGTGTACACACAAACACTCAGGGAGTCGGTTGAGTTTATGACGCGATACAACGGCAAGTCGCTAGCATCGCGTCTGATTCAGCAGACCAAGATGACGGGGCAGCTGTACAAACTGCACAATGACTTGGATGCCGCCATCCATTTGCTGGATCTGGATCTGAATAACCGTGCTGAAGACTGGAAAAACCAGTTGGAGCTCGATTTGAAAGCGCAAAAGGCGGCGATCCGTGGTATCGTTGATAGCGAAGAGCGTGTGCGGCTGGAGCTTCGCTATCCACGGGCACAGATGGAGGCGATGGTGCAGCTTCAGTTCCAGTTCCATCGTCGCGCGCGGCAACACAATGACGAGCTCGTGGCGCTCATGCGCACTCTGTATGCCACAATTGGCAAGATCGTCAACTCTCCAGCACCGATTGTGCCGTCGTGGTTCTTACCACGTGACGAAATCAAGTACAACACGGAGCCGTTTGCAAGCGGCTCTTTCGGAAAAGTCCACCACGGCGAATGGGGGTCCGCGACCAAGATCGTGGTCAAAGTGTTGACAGTGGACGAGAGTGGCATGAATACCGTGCTGATGAAACAGTTTATCGATGAAGTCGACATCTGGTCTTCCTTGCATCAGCCTCACGTGGTCAAGATGTTTGGCGCGTCCCATATCACGGTGCCGCCGTTCATTGTGTGTGAAGACGCGACAAATGGCAACTTGGCGAACTTTTTGGTCGCTTCCGCCTCCAACAAGAAGCAAATGTGGAAACTGCTGTATGAGGCGGCGCAAGGGTTGGAGTATCTTCACATGAACCAAATCGTCCATGGCGACTTAAAGCTCAACAACATCCTCGTTGGCACGGACGGACAAGCTCGCGTCGCGGATTTTGGCTTGAGTGCCGTCAAGACCTCTTCGCGAACGGTCCAGTCGCGAACGGTCCAGTCTGCCGACAATGGATCGCCTGTTGCTGGTGGGCTGCGTTGGCGCGCCCCCGAGTGCTTCACGAGGCGACCTAAATTCGCCTCGGACGTGTATTCGTTCGCGATGTGTATCATTGAAGCCGCGACCGAGGAGCCCCCGTTTGGATTCCTGGATGATGGCAGTGTGATCTCTCTTGTGCGAAATGGCGTGCGTCCAGAGCAGCCAGAAGAACTATCAGATGAGGCGTGGGCACTCGTGGAGTCCATGACCAAGCGTGTTCCCGCTGAGAGACTCTCTTTGAGTGGCGTGCTGTCGAGATTGAAGGTGCTCGCCCAGCAAGAGAGAGAAGCACGACGACGAGAGGTCGTTTGTGTGTGTGGATCCAAAGCCGAAGATGCGACTGATGGCGTGTGTTACGATTGTTTTCGTCCGCGATCGCAGCAGACGAACGTGCAGACGAACGCTGTGGAAGAAGAAACCAAAAAAACAGAGGACAGCACCGCGTCATCATCATCATCATGGAGCCCATTGGTCCAAGGACCAGCGCAACCTGTGAGTCAGGGAACGCTCCCGGACACCGCTACGGGTATTGCCACGTCCGTTCCAGAGGCCTCTGAAACGGACGCACATAAAGACGACTCCCAGTTGACCGAGGAGGACACGACCTGCCGCGATCCTCTTGGTGCGACGTCGACGCGGCTCACAGCGCCACTCGGGTCCTTTTCAAAAAAAGGCTACCGCGTGGAAATCCATGGTGGCTTCTTTGAGTGTGAAATGGTCTCCACAGACACGCGGCGAGACGCCAACTTTGTCGAGCACACGGTGTACCAGTTGCGCTGCAAATGGCAGCCCACGACGGAAGACACGGCCTCGGAACCGACCACATGGGTTGTTTCCCACACATTCAGTGCATTTGAGCAACTGAACAAAGACTTGAAAGCCAAACTACCCAAAAACCTTGCGCAAATCCTGCCGTTCCCATCCAAACATCGCTATTTTGGTCGATTTGGTGTCAAAGACGGCAACTCGCGCGAGATTATCCAAGAGCGCAGGCAAGCACTGGACAGCTACATGCTCCTTGTCCTCCTCCAAGTCTGTGGGCGGCTTCCAGGATCGATGACGCTGCCTGAATTGGACCTCTTTCTTGATGTGTCCCACCAAGTGGAGCATATTCATCAAACGGGCGCGGCGGATCTCACGAAAATCTGATTTGCTTTTTGTGGATTTTTGTTTTTTTTGTGGATTGGTGTGATGGCTGAATATCTGGAGAGTATTTCTTTTTGGTTGATGGTATTTTAGACAACACGTCGAAGTATTTTGTAAAGTCTAAAATGCAAGTGACATCTGCTACTGGTCAACGGCATCACCGATTTTTGCTCTCCTGTTTGGGGACATAAGCACACTCCAGGAGAATATCCCTTTGCCCTGGCTCGTCCCTGTTCAAAAAAAAAAAGTGTGAGCCGCGCCCATGAATCATGGGCCATGATACTGGCGACCGAGACCGAGAAACGAAGCCAGTAAAAGAACCTGCTTGCGACTCGCAACGGATCCCTGCGATCGTCCAAGACTTGCAAAAAGCTTCCTTTTTGAAGCGAGAAAAACACTTATGCGCAAGTGTATCCTGCAACCTCATCCGCTCTGATTGTGGTGCTACTGGCGTTGGTGATAGTGATGGTTATGGCACCACGCACTCTGCAGAATCCAAACACCAAACAAAAGCATACCCGTACTGTAGTCATATCTTCATTTCGTTTTTTCCCCCTTCTTCTTCTATTTCTGGTCGCGTGTGGGCCAGTCGAATGTGATCTGAGGTGGGTTTGCTTCAAACGCGGCGCGCTCTTCTGCTCGCTGGACGCGCTTCTCGGCCTCGCTCTTGGTCACAATGTCATCTGCCCCACAAAACAATCACACGTCATTCTCAGAATCCAACGCAAAAGCCAAAAGCAAGTCAACACCAAAGGAAGAGAGACGTACAGAAGCCAGTCTTGACCATGAACACCTCCATCGCAGCGCCTGCGACAAAGCAAATCGGCACGAGCTTCTTCAGAATCGGCGTCAGCGGCGCAGAGGCCGGGGACGTGCGCATCGTGAGTTGCTTTTTTTTTGCTTTTCTGTTGCATCAACCGCCAATTGTGAAATGGACACCAAGATAGTGTGAACCACATGATTTGCGATATGATGTGTACCACTTCAAATTAGGACTTTCCCACAAAATATCTTGAAAGGTCACACAGCTTGGGGACAAACACCAGCAGAAAAAAGAAGAACGAAAGCAAGCGATCGCTACCAAGTACAAGTATGAGCGAGGCACCAAGTTGGCAGCATATGTGGGGCGCGAAGGTGAAGATGCCGTGCGACATGGAGGACGACGTGCTGGAAGACGCGATCAAGAGCGTGACGTCGCGCTTGGGCAACTACGACACGGAAGAATGGGAAAAGAAAGGGCTCGGGGTACGCTCTGGCGCATGCTTTGGGTGCCGTTGTCGTGTGTGGTTGAAGTGAGAAATGGTTGTATTGCTGTAGGTATGCGAGGAGATCAAGGCGCAACTGGACGCCAACTGGGACCCGCACTGGGTCGTGTGTATCGGCCGCAACTTTGGCTCGTTTGTGACCCACGTGACCCGCAATTTCGTGTTTTTCTACTACAATGAGAAGGCCATCATGCTCTACAAAGCAGGATGAGCCACAATGAACATAGTAGTATAATACAACCACGATTGGGAATTGGATGGACATGTACAGCGTACTTGTGTTATGTATACTCAGCCAATGTCCGACCACCGGTGGCCGTGGTCGTCGTGGTCGTGGTCGTGGCTGTGTACAGCTTGTGGAGATGCGTTGCCAGGCTTTCTTGCATGTCTCTTAGCAGTCCTTGAAGCCACGGGTCCATGGGCCCGCCTACTGGACTCGTTTTCTCTTGATGCTGCACAAACACTTGAGCAAAGAGCGGCAACACCTCCTTCTCAATCACATCACGCAGTTGTTTGTGAGGAAGCGACAGCGACTTGCACGTCACTGTTGATGACGAAGAAGAGGCAGAGCCAGAAGAACTGGAAGAGCCACTTCCATTCAAGTGGACGTTGACCGTTGGTGCGACCACGCACAGCCGAACAAGCGACTGCATGGCCTTCTCCATCGCACTCGCATGGGATTTTTGGAGCCTCTGAAGCAGCGCTTGCTGGGCAGTGGCATCAGCCTCTGCTGCGCCAAAGCGAGCCAGCAACAGCTCATACTCACTTGCCATCGCTTGGCGCGCCGTCTCAGAGGCAGTGAGCTGTGCTCGACAGTCAAGCATCAGAGAACCATGGGTCGCAGCCATTTCGTCCAGCGCTTGCTGGTGGCTCTTGGCCAGTCTCGCCGCCATTTCGTTTGACCTGGCGGCAGCGTGGGACGTCTCCAAGAGCTCTTGATGGTGCGTTTGCGCGAGCTGCTCGAGTCGCACGGCGGCCATCGCCTGTGCGTTGATCTGCTGCTTTGTGGTTCTTTCCAAGTCGTCTTCCAGTGCTTTGATCCGATCGCTCAGATGGGCTACTTGCTCTGTATGGTCACCCTTAAGGTTCTCCACTGTCTGGATACATTCCGCTAGTTCACATTCGTGGGTCTCTTGAAGCTGCTGGTGGGCACGCGATAGCGCCACGTGGGCTTGCTCAAGCTCTTCACAACGCTGCCGCAAACGAGCGACCTCATCATCCGCCACCGTCTTAATATGCTCGACAAGCGCTTTCCATTTGCAATCTAATTGGCTTTGCTGTGTTTGCCACATTGCTCGTTCATTCTCGAAAAGCTCGACTGCATGCGTGTGGTTCCGTGTGGCATCCAGCAACTGGCCTTGGAGTTGGTCAGCGAGCGACTGCAGCGCCAAATGAGAAGCCTCCAGTTCAAGTACACGCTGTTGATGGTGGCGATGGCTCTGTTCCATCGCGGACAGTGTCTCCTCTTTGGATGGCTCGTGGTGGCTGCTGACGCCGTCACTCTGCGTGGCAGTATCCACAACGACAGGCCTTGCCAAAGCCACAGGAGGCACTACCTCTCGTGGAGCAGGAACACGCAATCGCAGACGCTCCAGCTCGCACCGCAGTGACTCCATCTCTTGGTCTTTCTCTTGGAGTTGCTGAGCGGCGGCAGTCGCATTGTCCGCACGAAGCAAGCGGTCGTTTGCCTCTGCTTCTTCTGCTTCTTCTTGCCTGTGGCGAAACAGACTCTCCCATGTTTGGTTGGACATCTCCAGCTGGGCGGTCGTGCGGCTCAGCGCCTCTTTCACTTGATGTTCCGCATCACGAGCATTCTTCAGCGACATACGCAGCGCGCCACACGAGCCACACGATGGCGTCGTCATGCCTTGGTTATTGTTAGTATTGATACTGGAAAAAGCCTGCGGCGACGCATGCTGATGTTGCTGGTGGTGCTTTAGGCCAGCCGCGGCGGCTCGGAATTGGCCCCCACCCACCAAGATCTTGGCGTGGCTTCTCATTTTCTCAACCAGTTGCTTTTGAAGCTGTGCGATCTCAACGCGAAGCTGCGCGTTGTCGCCTTGCAGCCGCTGCCAGTCGAAAGCCGAGTCGTGTGGCTGCTGCTGCTGGATGATGATCTCTTGGCGACGGTCCGAGTCGTTTGGCACTGCTACTACGACTCGCCCACTTGTCTTGCGTGGCGTCGCGCGTGAGGTTGACGTGCTCGTTGACGGCCGGCGTCCCGTGAGAGAAGAACAAGCGCTGTCGTCCCCACTGTACGCAGACGCACCAGCAAACGATAGGCTTCCACTGCGTCGCTGTGGCGATCCTGCGCCAGCGCTTCGTGGGGGCAGCAGCATCCCAGCTGAGCGTGGGTGGTGGCGTTGGCCGCCGACGCCACGACGCGCGCTGCTCGCACCGGAGGGCAGCCCGCCACTGGAGCCTATCGGGACCGTGGGCTCACCTGACAGACCAAGACCTCGCATTGGCAGTGGCTGCTGCTGGGCCAACAGACGTGGCAAGCCATCCATCTCCATTCTCTTCTCGTCTCTTTCCTGTTGCTCTTTTCTTTCTCACCTGATCACATCAAAGTGTGCATTCGATTGAATCTATCTATACATAGCCTATCCTCTCCTGGCTGAGCTATCCAGCACTAGGAGGAGGAGGACCCATCCAGTCCGAGCTTCTTGAGCAGCGCGTCATTTGCCATGTACAGTTTCTTGGCCAGCGCGTCTTTCTGCTGCAGCTGCGCTTGTAGTTTCTCCACAAGCTGCTTCAGCTCGTCCACATCTTGCTGCCATTGCGCGCACTGCCTCTTGAAACTCAAATACAAGCCCGTGCTTTCACTGATTTTCTCCACGAGCACGGTTTGTTGTTCTACGAGCTCGTCAAAGTCCCTCACAAGAGTGCCCACCACACGCTGCAATTCTTTTGGCAATTGCTGGCTGAGATGCTCCAGCTGCAGCGTCGTCTGCGTGGTCGTCATCTTCTTAACACCTTGCTCTGCTGATGGCGATGGCTTGGCGACTGTTAACAACAGCATGGCCTCGTCCAACAGCTTGGCTTTACTATGCTGCATCCTTGCCATCTTCGCCTCCAGCTCTCTCTGTGCGGCCTCCACGTGGCGCGTCCTCAGCATCTCCAGCGCCTGCTCACACTGCCTTTCCATCTCGCGTTCTAGCTCTTGGTGTTTGACAAATGCATCACGCTCTAAAATTTGTTGGAATTTTTCCAACTTTGACAAATTGTCATTTGCCAATTTTTTGCGTTGGGTTGCCAACAAATTTTCCAATTCGTTGGTGTTTGTTGTTGTCATGGCATCGATTTGTTGGCGATGGGTATTTTCCAACTTTTCGTGGAGTTCCATCACGGCAATTCGTTGGCGTTTGTCCAACTCACGTTGCACTTTCTGCATTTCTTGTTCATGCGCCAACACCAACACTTGTTTGAGATCACTTAACTTGGCCTCCAGAGCCAAGGAGGCCTCAGTGCGGGTATCAGCTAGCCGCTGCTCGTGCTGCGCGTCCAGCTGCTTCTTCAATTGCTGCAACTGGGCCTGCGCACCAAACGCCAGCGCCTTGTGCAGCTTTCCCAGTTCGTCATGTTCGTTTTGTGTATGTTGGCGATGCAATTGCTGCTTTAATTCGCTTGTTTTGGCTTCTTGAGCTTTCAAAATCGACGTCGCGGCTTGTTCGCGGCGAGTGAACACATTGCTTTCCATCTCCAGCCGTTTTTTCTGTTCAAACCGCTGCATTTCCACTTGGGTATCGTGGTCGATTTGCCGTAGCTGGTCGTCTAGTTCGTGTTGCAATTGCGCTTCTAACTGCTGCTTCTTCACCAACGTTTCCCCTTGGATCCGTACTCGGACACGCTTCACGTGGTCCTCTGTATCGGCTTGATGGTTGGCCAGGATCTGATCTAACACGCGCTCTCGATCCTGAAGCAGCTTGGCTTCCACGCTCTTGACCGCGTCAAGTTGCTCTTGCTCGTAAGTGGCGACCGCTTGCTTCACTTGCGCACGGGTTTCAGTCTCGCACTTTTCACGGATCGCGATCAGAACCAGTTTCTTCTTGGACGCGTATTTGCGCTGCAAGTCCTTGAGCTGCGCGGCCTGCGTGAGCTTGCTCTGCTCAGCGATCACGTCCCCTTCGCGCTCCATCTCAGCCTCACAGGAGGCAGTAAAGGCACGCATCGTTCGTGCTGTAGCTTGCAATTGGATTGCGTCTTCTTCTTCTGCCACCGGCAGTGATGAGGACGAGTAGGAGGTGGATGGTGATACTCTCTTGCTGCTGCTGGGCAGAAGCGACGGCTGTTGCGGTGGCGGCGGCGGCCTTCGGTCAAGCAAATCTCGATCACTATCAACGTACAGCATAGGACTGCTGGTGCTTCGACTTGCATTCGGATGATTGCTTCGCGTTGTGGAGGAGGATGGCCGCGCTCCGGAACTCGTGCGAAGAGATCTCGAGAGCGAGGCTGCTGATGCTATTTTGGCGGGAGCGCCAACAAGACCAGCAATTTCGTCAGTCCAAGACTACATACAACACAACGAATCGGACCAAGAGAGACCACATATAACTACCTTGCAGCTGGGCTTGTTGCAACAGGCGATCGCAGTTGGCCAGGGCGTGGTCCACTTCGTCGGCGACTTCACCCGCTTGCTGTGTGCGTTGTGGACGCCCCCGCGGCAGCTCATATAGGCTACTCAAAGCACCAGAAACGATTGACACAGGTGGCTCCAGATGGGGAAGTGGAGGTGGTGGAGTGGACGACAGTTCGTTCCCTTCCTCAATCGGCTTGGTAGGTGCCTCGCGGCTCTGACGGTACACGCTCAATTGCGCCTCGACGACGTCCAGCTCACGCGCGATATCACGCACAGCCTGGCTTGTGAGTGCGTTTGTATCTTTCATTCCGCTGTTGTTGTTGGTATTAGTGCCGCGCACTGTTGAGCGGATCGGCGTCGCCGTTGTCAAATGGGAGATGGAGAGAGCCGAGGACTTGCGTCGCGTCGGCGTATCGGTGACCAGAAGTGGCGACGCCGCAAGCGCCGCGTCCAGCGCATGTGAAAAATGCTGTGTGCCATCGCTATATATGAGACTGGTGTCCCTGTCGCCCGTGTGGAGCCGCATCCGCTCCAGCGCGTCGAGCGTTCGCCGCTCGTCCGCCATTATTGAGCAGTGTCCTTTGGCAACAAACTTTCAAACAGCCCACAAACAAAAATAAAAAACGCTTTTTTGTGGGCGGTTAATTGTATCCGGAATAACGTACCATGTCAGTTATGAGTTAAAAAAAGTGCCTTCCACCAAGAACAGAATAGAACCCAACCCATCAGGGCGAGGGGCGTCCTACCGTATTCCTGAAGCACAGCCACAGGCGCCGCTTCAACGTTTAACCAAGTGCCTGTGCATCCTGAGCCAATCCTTATGGCACCGGCACGATGACATCGGTATTGGTGCAGTGGCGGTTCATCCATGATCAGCATCCAGTGCTCGTCCACGTTTGCGCAGGGAGCAATCAATGCACAAATCATTCGCAGTTGAAGTTGGTGTGTCGTGCAAACAGTCTGACGTGAACTGCAGAACTGACGCAAGCGAATCACGGCGGGTTTGAAAACCCAAACGATGCACTCAATCGCGTGAGCGCAAGATGACCCACCCGTTTTCACTTTATATGCAAATGTGATACAAATTCCGTGAACGGGTTTATCAATCCATAACCCGTCATGACATGAACCCGAAGGGAACAATACCCAAAAACCCGTTTAAAAAAGAGCATCTTTCCTGGTGCCTCTGCACCACGTCCAAACAGAAAGCGAGCCATTTCCAGAAAGCGGACGGACACATTGAAACGGATCACGAAGCGAACCATGGCCAAGAAGACCGAGACCGTGGCGCCACCACCACCAGCGGAGCGTACGTTCCAGCACCAGGACGACTTGCCTCCGCTTCCATTGCCGCCTCTTGAGCAAACGATTGAGGCGTACATCAAGAGCTGTGAGCCGCTGCTCACACCATCGGAATTGGAACACACCAAGTCAGTTTGCCACGATTTCTTGAACGGCGTGGGCCCACAATTGCAGTCGATCTTGCAGGACCGCGCCGACTCGGAGCGCAACTGGCTGGAAGAATGGTGGGAGACCTTTGGGTACTTGCAGCCGCGGTACCCGTCGGCCATCAACATCAACTGGTACGGCGTGTTGCCTGGCAACTGGGGCCCACGCGATATGAGCCAAGTCGAAGCCGCGACCATCTTCACCCATGCGATCCTCAAGTTCCGCAAGGCCATGCTCGAGTGAGTTACCATCATGGTTACGGGAAGGGGGGGGGGTTACGCTTTTGACTAACAATGTGGTTACTTGTGACATACAGGGAAACGTACCCACCAGAAAAGATGATGGGGCGTCCGCTGTGTATGCACACGTACTCGCGCATGTTCAACACGTGCGTGATTCCAGGCGAAGAAGTGGACGAGATGCGCACGTACCCACACGACGCCAAGCACATCTTGGTGCTGCGCAACAACAACATGTGGGCGCTGCAAGTCTTTGACGATAACGGCGAGGAACTTCCCTTTGCCGATATCTTGCGGTACGTATACAGTAGTAGTGTCTACACTTGCTGCTGCTCCAACAAGAGGCTCTAACTGTGATTATCCTACTGGCAGCCAAATGGAGATTGTGCGTGATGAAGCCACGGGTCTCTTTGACTTGGAACGGTACCCGCCAGTGAGCGTGCTCACGTCGGAGAACCGCACCAAGTGGGCCAAGGCGCGCAACCACATCGCCGAACTGGACGCGACCAACCGCAAGTCGCTGGAGCTCGTGGAACGCGCCATGTTTTGCATTGCGCTCGATGAATCGTCCGCGTCGACCTACGATGAGGTAATATCATGAATACGATTTTTCTTGGGAACGAAGAGCTCCATGAATCTGATTTTTATTTGTACTACGACTGCTGTAGATCGCTCGCAACTGCTTGCTGGGCGATGGCCGCAACCGCTGGTACGACAAGCCGTTCACGCTGATCATCCACGAAAACGGCCGTGGCGGCATCAACGGGCAGCACGCGTGGGCCGATGCGCTGGTCGTGGTGCGCGCGTTTGATTTCTGTATCAAATACGTGAACGAAAACTTCAAGGCCAAGTTTGGCGACCGCTCCAAGCTGGTGCCCACCACGAACGTGCGTCCGGAGCGGCTCCAGTGGGTTCTGGACCACACGGCGTTCACGGCCATTGAATCGGCCAGTGCCGCGGTCGGCAAGCTGATCCACGCGAGCGATTTGACCACTTTGCAATTCAACCATTTCGGCAGTTCATTCTTGAAACGGTACAAGCTGACACCGGATTTTTTCATGCAATTGGCGATCCAATTGGCCCATTACAAGATGCACAAGCATGTGCCGGCGATCTACGAGACGGCCCATACGCGGTTGTTTTACCATGGCCGCACCGAGACCATCCGGTCGCTCAGCTCCGATTCGCTTGCGTTTGTCAAGCTCATGGAGTCCGGCACAGCAAGCGAAAGCAACAAGTGGGACGCGCTGCTTCAGGCCATCTCGACCCATAAAGAAACGTTGAAAAACAGTCTCACGGGCGATGGCATTGACCGCCACTTGATGGGGCTGTACATTGTCTCGGAGATGTCGGGCATCTCGCCACGGCCATCGATCTTCACCGACAAGGCCTACGATCTGAGCAAGAAGTACTTGGTCTCGACCAGTAACATCAGCGGTGGACCTGGTGCGAGTCCGATTTGGGGCGGCTTCTCGGCCATGTACAACGAAGGCTACGGCGTTTGCTACGCGCTGCAACCCGACCGCATCAACGTGAGCATCTCGGCCTACCACGTGTGCAAAGACACGAGCGCGGCCGAGTTCAAGCGCTACTTGGAGCTCACGCTGCTGGAGATGGCCGAGCTTTGCCTTTCGCGCAACCTCATCTACGTCGGCAAGTCCAAGATCTAACCGAAGAGACTGTGGAAGGAAAATGGCGGCGCGCGTCACAGATATGGAAAGATGGAGGAAATTGTTTTTATTTTCAACCAATAAACGTTCAGGAATAAATAGAAGAGTGCTGTGATTGGTTGATATTTGTCGATCGCCACGAAAGGTCGCGGATGACCCACGATCTTTTTGTTTTTGGTCTCCATATTGCAAGGAAAAAAAAAAAATCTTTCGATCTTTCCTATGGCCTCTTCCTCTCTGCTTGCCTTGCTCGTCAGTTTGATACTGTCTTTGCCCAGCTCGCAAGTGCGATTTGCTGTGTCAGATACTGCTGTAGTACAAGTATGCGGCCTTGGTCTCTCGCGGTCGCGACGGCGTCCGCGCTGCTGCTCTGCGTCTCGCAATGGAGCGTCGTGAACGCTGGCTTCTACGGTACGTTTGCTCTCCTCGCCACTCCATGACAACAATTCCACGCAGCACTCATTCATCCACTGAACCCCGTGTTCTTCATCTTGTAGTCTGCCCTTCGCCTTGTCAGGCCAAGCTTCTCCCTCGTGACATGGAGAGCCTCGAGGACTGTCTTTGCCAAGGCGACCTCCCTCCCACAAGCCAACAGCTCAATGAGAATGGAAACTTCCGCTGCCCTGAAGGCGCTGCTGCCAAGCGGCTCCACCCGCACAGCTTTAGCGACTGCAGCTGCCTCGCGGGCTTCACGCGCGACGACTCGCGCCAGCTGTGCTCGCCTGAGATCTTCTCGTGCCGTGGGCGGTACCGCACAAAGAAAGGACTCACGACCACCCCGCAATCGGTCGCAGACTGCGACTGCAAGCACCCGTACAAGAAAGAAGACGCCACGGGCCAGTGTGTGCTGCGCAAGTGCCCGCGCGCTGGCAACTACATGAAGCGCACACGCGAGACCCGCGTCTCATCGCTCGCCGACTGCTCGTGCCTGGACCCGTACATCAAGAATGAGCAGTCGGGCGAATGCGCCGTGGCCAAGGCGCGCTACGTGTGCCCACCGGCGTCGCAGCCAGTGGCCAACAACCAGCAGCCACTGAGCTTTGCCGATTGCCACTGCGACTGGGGCTTTGTGCGCACGCCAATGGACACCTGTGCACGCGAAGGCGTCTTGTTTGCCTGTCCCAACCACTCCAACAAGCGGCTGGGGCTTGCGCTCGGCGAGCAGCCACGCAGTTTTGCTGACTGTGAGTGTGACCAGTCGGGCGAGTTCAGGCGCAACGAGCAAACGCATTCTTGTGACCGCATCAATAAAGACGTCGATGGCGACGGCAACGACGAGATCGACGACGACGAAGGCACCGACTACAAGTGCCCAGCGTTTGCCAAACCCCTTGCGGCGATCCCACACTCGGTGGAGCAGTGTGAGTGTCTTCCCGGGTACGGCTGGAAGACGCCCGAGATGTTTTGTGTCCGCTTGTCCGGGTACAAATGTCCGATCCATGCGTTCAAGTCGGACGAAACGAACTCAAAGCAAGTGGAAGAAAGCTTTGCTGACTGTGAGTGTGCGCGAGGCTACTACCGTGACGACGCCACTGGTTCGTGTCTCGAGTGGTTTTTGGCCAATGATAATGGCTGCCCCAAGTACGCGTTCTTGCGCCACTGGCCGTTGCAAAGCAAGGCCAACTGCCAGTGTATCTACGGGCTCAACACGGCTCCCACCGAACCAGAAGAGACCCAAGTGGCCAATGAGAAGCAGCCGCTGCGGCAGCGCAAGACCAAGCAGCAATTGGTCAAGCGCAAGCCCGTGGCGCAGTGTAACCCGCCACCCGAGTTTATGAACGTGGGCTTCTCGCAGTGTCCTGAGAATGCCGTGGCCATGCGGTGGCCGCTGGCCTCGTCCGACGACTGCATGTGCATGGACGGCTTTGAGACCACGCCGATCTCCGAGTCAGCGTTCCGCAAAGGAGACGGAGAAGGATTTGTCTGTGTGGACAAACTAGAGGCCATCACGGCCGATGAAGAGGAGGATGATCCGACTGCAAAGGCCACCACGGCCTGCAAGGCGCCACAAGTCAAGAACCCATTCACTGGCGACTGCCGCTTGCCACTGGAGCGTGTCCAGCCCACGGTAGCCAAGCGTCGCAGCACCACACAAGACGGCGGCCAAGTGCCTGTGGACACCCGTGGCGAAGTGCTTTTCAAGGGGATCGAGTACGACTACGTGCTGACTGAGGACGACATCATGGTGATCCAAGGCGATATCGCGATCGGCGAGCTTGTCCAGTGGGCTTCCGCTGCCACGAACGACGTCAACGCGCCGCTCCAGCCAGCGAGCCACCACGTGCTCCATGGGTACTACAACTCGGAGCGCGACCACCGGTGGCAAGACGCGACCATGTGCTTCCAAGTGGAAGACTCGGCGCTTTCCTTTGCACCCATGGTGGACGAAGCCATGGACCATATCACGGCGGTGACCAATTTCCAGTTTAAACACTGCCGAAACAACAACTGCCATGAGGACAAAACGTGTGCCCATGACTTTGTCAGCGTCAAACAAACAGCGTCTTCCTGCTTTTCGTACGTTGGCCGCATTGGCGGCAAGCAAACGCTGGGCGTGTCGTCCCAGTGTGGGCTGGGCAATCTGATCCACGTGCTTCTCCATGGCGTGGGCTTACGCCACACGATCGACCGAGTGGACCGAGACGACCACGTTCGCATCGCCTGGGAATGTCTGCCTGAAGGCCAACGGAGCCATTTTGTGGTCGAAGATATCAACACCACGCAGGCCGCGCTGGCCGTGGAGACGCCCTATGATTTCTACAGTATCATGCACCACCCAGCCGACGCCTTTGTCAAGCCCGACAAAGGACAACGACAAAAGACTTCGAGTCCGCAGTGGTGTCAGTCGATTTTCCCGGTGATCGCCACGCCAGAGGAACGCGTGGCCGTCATGGGCCGCATGGGCCAGCGCGAGCTGCTCGCGGTGACCGATATCCACGCCGTGTGGAAGCTGTACCCATCGCTACAGGACCAAGAAAAACCCGCGACTTACGAGAGCGATACCCAAAAGACAGCCGACCAGCCCGAGGTTTACGAGAGCCGGCTGCATACGCAAGAAGACGTGCTGGAGAATGACGCCATCGAGTCGTTCGCTCGACGAGGAGCGTCAGCAGGAGGCAAGTCCTGGGGCAAGAAGCTTGGCAGCTTTGTGGGCGCCATGGCCACGCTGCTGGCGTTTGGTGCGTTCATGGCATTTGCCGTTACCGAGTTCCGTCGCCGCGCGTTGCTGCGTGGTGGGGGCGCGTACTACTCCGAGTCACTGCTCACCGACAAGGCGCTGTACGATTAAGAATAGGATGACAGCCATAGGTGTTATACTATGGATATGGATGGATACATACACACAAAACAGTTTGTTTTCTCTCGCTTTTGTTCATTTCCTGTGTTCTACTCTCTCTCTCTCGCTCTCTCTCTCTCTCTTCTGTGGCAAATGCCTGGCTCATGTGGTGTGTCCCCTTTTTGCCTTACGGCTCTGTCTTTAATACCTCGGCGAGCTTGGCGCTGACAAACACGTCGCCCTTGGCGATCAGGTAGTTGGCCAGTGGCAGCTGCGCCTGGAGCTGCTCACCTTCCAGACCTTCCAACAGCGTCAAGATCATATGCGAGTTGATCTGGAAGGATTCCGCGGCCTGCTTGGCGATCGCAACGGCCTTTTCAAAATCGTTTTGCTTCTTCGCAAGCGCGAGTTGAAAGCCAAACCACTTGTGGCTTTTGGTGACGCCCGAAGCGTCCACGATTCGCGCAATTTCGTCAACTTTCTCCAGCTCGTCGACCTTTTCCGACGCGTAATGCGACGCCAAGCGCACAAAGCTTTGGTTGCGGATGTAGTGGCGCAAGTGCTGCGCGTTGCGCAAGAAATCCAGCGCCACGTCGGGCGACTGCAATTTCACCGCGGCGGACACAAACGAACTGATCGCAAACTCCGATGGGTACACGTACTTGGCGTCACAGAGCAAGAGCACGCGCTGCACTTCTTTCAATTCATCTGGCGACTCCATGCCGCGCACGACAAACTCCAACTTTTGCTTGGTCAAATACAGCGCCGCCGTGGGGATCGACAGCCGCGCGCCGATGGTGTTGAGCTGCGCGGTCACTTCGGCCACGGTGCCTTCGATCCGCGGGTACTCGACGTTGCCGCTGAAGCTGCGCACGCCCATGGACGCAGTGGACGCGCGGCCCAACGTAGCGGACGCTGTGGACGGACGCAGCATGCGCACCGCCACCGCGCGGACACCGGCAATGTTCATTCTTGTGATTTATTCGACTTCTTATTGGGGCGCTTCCACAGCCAGACAAAATTGCCACACACGGAAGATTTCCAGTCAGAATGTAAATTACATTTTGGATTGGAGGATTGTGGCGGTAATTTATTATGGTGTGGACCACACATTCGGTAATTTTCTCCAAAACTATCTGTGAAAAATGGAAAATGGAAAATGGAGTTTTTTGTTGTGGTTGTGTTTTTTTATTTGAATGTGTTGCGCTCTGAGCGAATTTTACTCCAAGATCTTCTTGGTGGTCTCGTTTGGCTCGACACCAGCGACCTTCATCAGAGACACGACCTCTTCCACCTGAATTCAAATATCACAATATAACAAAATAAGAAATACTGAAAAATGAGCTCCACGACAGGCATCCACATTACCTTGTCAGTCAGTTCATTTTCCTTCAGCTTGAAGAGGATGTTGTTGCACGTCACGCGCATCAGCTGCTTGGTCTCACTGTAAGAAAACAGAGCCAAATAGTGAGCTCTCTCGAATCCAGCGGAGCGATATCATTTTCAACCTGCATAATTATTCAAAACGTACGCTGCGGTCTTGAACAGCTCCATGGCCTTGTCAAAATCCGCCTGCTCAAGCGCCGTTCTGGAATCAAACATCAACAACACGTCAGCATTCTGGGATGGATACACCATAGGCTGTTCTGGACGCTAGGACGCACCGGATCAAAATGTCGTAAGTGCGGTCGGTGCTTTTGACCGCGTACTTTTGCGTGCCAATCTCGTGGAGCTGGTACACTTTCTCAAACTCTCCGTCTTTGAAGAACTTGCTCAGCAATTTGTTGAGCGTCGTGGGCTCCAAGAAAAGCCCAATGCGGTAGTTTGCGGCGAGCACGTCAAACGCAAGCTGCGCGGCGCCCAGTTCCAGCGCCTTCTTGACAAAAACACCGGCCGCGCTCGCATCTGGGTCCACGCGCTTTTTTTCGTAGATCTGCATGATCTCTTTCGAGGCCTCCAGCTCTTCGCTGGTCGTCACGGTCTTCAAGAACGACGTGAGCTTGGTCTTCTTGATCGGAATGTTGCGGTCCGCCAGCGACTTGATGTTCTGGAGCCATTCTTGCGCCGACAGCACAGGCACCGCGACGCTTGAGAACGAACGCGACGAGCCAGCGACCAGCTGGATGGCGCCCTGGCGCTGGCACGTGGAGATCGCACTGCGGAAGGCCTGGATGCGCATGATTATTGGACTCGAGAAAGAACAAACAATATAAAGCACTATGTGCGTCGGCTGGTTGTTTCCGTCCCCTCCGGCCAACCAGCGAGCGCATCAAGGACGAAGAAACCCGACCCGTGGAGGGTTTGGGCAGAGAATTCGGGTCGGGTTTGGACCCGAAACCGGATTTTAGAGGAAACGTACACGCATGCCACTGTCACTAATACGAGGTTGAAGACAGAGTGATGGTCATGGGGTTGACACCCACGATATGACAAAGGTGAACGAACGCGCCAACCCCAGCGAACGCCACCAACGCGCCACCCGCTCCGCCACGACCACCCATCCACCATGCCTGTCCCAACAGGCATTACGTCGCTCGTCCTCCACAGCCAGCTACAAGATGTGGACGTATCGTCCCTCGCCCACCAAGTCGCCACGTTTCTCTTCCCTGAACCAACGTGGGGCACGGCCATTTCCAGACGCCACACGGACGAATCCTCTCTGCGCGATGTCCAGTATCTCCACGCACACAACGTTCGCGAGACGATTTTCTACGGAGCAGGACAGTGTCGACCTGACTACTCCGCCATGGACATGGCGGCCAGGCTTGGCTTCCTCTCGGTCGTCCAGTTTCTCCACACTCACAGCCCGCACGGCTGCCGAATGGACGCGATGGTGGACGCTGCCACGTTTGGCCACTTGGATGTAGTCAAGTGGCTCCACGAGAACCGCACAGAAGGCTGCGACACGTTCGCGATCACGCTTGCGGCTGCGAATGGCCATTTAGAGATCGTCCAGTATCTCTGTGAAGTCGTGCAAGCGGATCTCACCAATTTGGCATGGGAGGGCGCCGCGAGAAATGGGAATCTAGAGGTCGTCCAGTACCTGGATCAGTTCCAGAAGAACCTTCCAAAAGAACAGAAGACACCAGAACGAGAATGGACCGCGAAAGTCATGGCTGAAGCCGCACGCAATGGGCATCTGGATGTGGTCCAGTGGCTCCATGCAAATCGCACCGAAGGCTGCAGTGACGAAGGGTTTACGAAGGCCGCCACCAACGGATTTACAGGGGTGGTGGTGTTTCTCTATGAAAACGGACTCCATGTTGGTGATTGCGAGAAGGCCATCTTTGATGCCGCTGGTTGTGGCCACCTGGACATCATCCAGTTTCTCCATACCCACGATGCTCAGGGCTTCACCAAAGGCACGATGGACTTTGCAGCCCAGAAAGGCCATCTGGATATTGTCCAGTTTTTGCATGAAAACCGAACGGAAGGATGTACATCGTTCGCGATGGATTCTGCGGCTGAGAATGGTCATCTGGATATTGTCCAGTTTCTCCACAAGAACCGCACCGAAGGGTGCACAGAGTACGCGATGGACGACGCAGCAGCAAACGGGCATCTGGATGTTGTCCAGTACCTGGACGAGAATCGCACAGAAGGATGTACGTCCGACGCGATGAACGATGCGATCAAATATGGACATCTGGACGTCATCCAGTATCTTCACCAACACCGAGCAGAAGAATGCACAGCGGACGGACTACAGGAGATCGACAAGATGGACAAGGCGGTGGAGATTGGTCGTCTGGATATTGTCCAGTTTTTACACCAAAACGGCATCGAAGGATGTACGACCAAGGCAATGGACAAGGCGGCGGAGAATGGTCGTCTGGATATGGTCCAGTATCTCCATGAGAATCGCACCGAAGGTTGTACGACAAATTCGATGGATCAAGCAGCAAAGAACGGTCACTTGGACATCGTCCTGTACCTTCATGAGCATCGAACTGAAGGTTGTACAAGCCAAGCAATGACCCAAGCTGCGCGCAATGGCCATCTGGACATTGTCCAGTTTCTCCATACACATCGAAGTGAAGGTTGTGCTCCTGGAATAGTCCAGATGTGTATTCGCAGTTACTGTGTTCCCAGCAGCCGCCGCGCCAGTGTACTTCGGTATTTGTACGACAACAAATTGGTTCCAGTGGATCATACAGTCCTTGACGGTATCCACCGTGGGAGCTCCATCGAGTTGAGCACCGTCGCCTATGACTACTACATTGTGGGCCTAGCCGACGCGGAGAGACTGCGGACACTGTCACGCGCCGTGGAGAACAAGGCTCATGACACATACGACGGCGGACTCGAACTGGTCACGTACTGGACGTCCAAGCTGCAGCCTGGTGAAGTGATTGAGAGCAAGGCCATGGACTACGCAGCCAGCCAAGGGAGTCTGAAGGTTGTCAAATATCTCCACACACACGGCCACGAAGGATGTACGACCGAGGCCATGGATCAAGCGGCCTCGGACTGGGGAAGTCTGGAGGTTGTCCAGTTTTTGCATGGCCATCGCACGGAAGGATGCACAGCCAAGGCAATGGATGGAGCCGCTAGACATGGTCTTCTGGATATTGTCCAGTTTCTCCATGACAATCGCACTGAAGGCTGCACACATAAGGCGCTTGAAGGTGCAGTCGCTGGAAATAAACTGGAAATGGCCAAGTTTTTGTGCGAAAGCCGGTACGCAACAGTGGGGTGCGTACGAAACGCGCTCAAGCGAGCGAGACGACAGGATATGGCCAACTACTTGACGACCAAGCTGCCGTGCCAGTGCGTCCAGTGCTTCACGACTCTCGGGCTCTACAGTAGTACTTCATCAATAGCCACGGCGGCTGACATGGAAACGTTGGGACATTTGTAAGGTTCAGACGGTTTGTTTGGTTAAAAAGCGAACCAACGTTAATACCGAGTTTGAGCTTATGAATGTTGCGCTTTCAAATGGTCCTTGAGAAGCGAGCGGAAGCGTTGTGTGATGCGCGTGGCCATGGAGCGTTGCCACTGACCACAACCACCACTGGTGGTAGTAGTAGTACGTTGTGGCTTCTCGTTGGCCAGCGTTTGCTGGACGAGCCTCTCCAGCACGCATTCTTGGCTGGGATCTTCGCGACACATGAGCAAGCCGATCGCATTCGCGGTCATGTCGTAGTCCAGCACACACACTTGCAGCAGCGCGGTGCAGACCGCGAGTGTGAGCAGCGCGTCGCTTTCCACTTGGTATGAAGCTGGCAGCTGCGAGGTGACTCTTTCGGCGTCAGCGATCCCATCCAGTGACGCGATGGATGCCTTGGCGCTGCTGCTGAAGGGGATCTTGGCCTGTGGCCACTCGAGCCACAGGAAACTGGTTTCATCCAGACAAGAGATCCGTGGCAGACACGCGCCGTGATCGATGGGCACTAGATCGTAGCCTCGTGCCTGTGGCCGAGTGGTAGCAGTAGTAGCAGTCGCAGCAGTAGTACTCGTGGGAAGCACCAGGACGTTGCCGCCATGGCGGTCTTGGTTGGCCAGCCGAATATCCAGCATGGCCATGGCGTGGACTTGGTCCACTGGGAAGACACGCTCCGAGAGATCTTCGGCGGTACAGTCGTGAGGGATATACAGCTGCAGTGACCCGATCTTGGTTGTCGTCTTTGATGCCTGCGCCTTCTTGTCATGCACAAAGAAGCTCGGGTGGTGGGCAGCGACTAGCACCGTCGGAGGAACCTTTGCACGGTGGCCATGATCCAGTAGGTAAGAGGCTACCTCTCGCACAGCAGCACAGCCTGGCGAGATGCCACTTCGAATGCCAGCCGCCGCCACGACAGCAACAGCAGAGGAAGAGCCAGAGAAGCATGTGTCTTGGTCGCCGTCCTCGTTGTTGTTGCCGTTGTTTCCAGAGTGTTGGCGCCGCAGTACCGCAAGTGGTCGGTGGTCTTTTGGGTTGTTGATCGCGAACGGTTCTTCGTCGGACGGTTTGAAGACAGCGAGGATCCGGTGGGTCTTGGAGCGCAAGTAGTACACGCCGCCAGTGCCGTCGTCCACTGCGACGGGTGGCACGTGGGCGCGAAAGCCCAGCAAGATGTCGGTGATGGCAGCCTCCATATCTGGGCGAGCTGGCCCAATCAACTGGAGGCCGCATCTGCAGTACATTGTATCCATTAGCTCATAAAAGGGCTACACACACAAAGGAAGACAAGCAAAAAAACGTACGGGATCTCTTCCTTTTGGATGGCAACGGCGCCAGTCGTGGTCTTACGACGTGAGAGGAAGAGCTTAGGACGAAGTAGCGATGGGTTCTCGGTGACAATGGCAGACTCGGATTGCTTCGTGGGGTCGCCTGCTCGTGGTCCTACTGCTGGTGCTGGTACGGAGACCGTCGCAGCAGCCGAGCGGAGACAGACAGGAGCAGCGGGACGGATACTCACGTCGTCAGACTGATGTTGCTGCAGCTGCTGGATGCCGCCATCGTCGTCTTCTTTCTGGGAGCTGACTGCTGATAGTGGCTTCCACGGACCAGTACTACTAGGACTGGTTGCTGAGCAAGAGGAAGAAGCCACCGCGACGGAGTGGCGGCGTCCTTTTCCTCCAACACCAGAACCCGAGACTGACGAAGCCGCCGCCACCAAAGGATCGTTTGTGAAGGACTTTCTATTGGTGCTTTTCTCGACCGCTTGCGCTTTGGTTGTCGCGACCATGGCTCGTGGGCGATCGCAGTGGTGCTTGACGGTCCACAGTCGTTCCTGCCGTTACGACGCGGCGCTCGTGAGGCGAGTTGAGGAGGGAAGGAGGAGGAGGTGGGAGGAGGAGGTAGATAGGATACGCTTCACAGTCTTCTGGCGATACGAAGCACTAGTGGTGGAGCTACTGGTGGGTGAGTGAGCCGTATCTGCATAAATACCGAGTGCTTTATGTGTGACTTGGTTTCATCAGCGCTTTTTCCGTCAGAGGACCCTCAGCGTCTCATACCGGAACTGCTGCTGCACCTGCTCCACCATACTCGACCAGGTTGCGAAGCGATGGCTTTGTGATGACAACCGGCTGCTCGCAAATCCACCGGACAAATCCAAGATAAGAATCGAGGGGGTACACGACTAAGGGGTACGCGCACATCAAAATGGGGAGAATCACCAAAACAGTAACCTGACTCACAAGTCTATTTCCAGCACCCAGCACTACAAATAGGACAATAACTGTGTTGCGTCTGTATGACGATCGATCAAACGCTGCCTCTCTCTCTCTCTCTTATTCGCTCTGAGGGTGACTACTGTTCAATCTCCACAATCGCTTCGATTTCCACCGCCACGTTCAGTGGCAAGGCGTTGGTGCCCACGGCCGAGCGCGCGTGGATGCCCTTGTCACCAAAGACCTTGCCGATGGTGTCCGACGCGCCGTTCACGACGCCAGGCTGGCCTGTGAAGCCGTCCACGCAGTTGACAAAGCCCACGAGCTTGACCACGCGCTTGACCTTGTCCAAGTCGCCCAGCTCATCTATTCCAATCCAAAACAACAGTCAGTGGCTTGTAAAGCTACTGTTGTATAAATTTCAATGCAAGCGTACGCTTGAGCGTGGCGATGAGGCTGAGCGCGACGTGGTGGGCCGCGTCGTATCCTTCTTCTGGCGTGAGATCCTTGCCGATCTTGCCCACGACCAGGTCGCCACCGATCGGCTGTGGCAAATGGCCAGCTGCAAACAAGTGCATCCGTCAGAATACATACAAGGTAAGCGTGTGAAGTGCTTTGTTGCCGTACCCGTGAAGATGTAGTTGCCACTGCGCACGCAAGTGCGGTAGTTGCCCTTTGGCTCGGCGACCGCCGGAAGCGCGTAGCCAAGCTCCTTGAGGCGGCTCTCGATGTGGACGCGGCGCGCGCCGGTGGCGTATGGCGTGAGGACTTTGCGGAGCGACAACATGGTGTTGGGTTTGAGGTGGGGGAAATGGGCAGTTGGCAAGCTGAGGGTGAGCGGAGGTCGGTCGTCTACAGCGTCGTCGGCGAGTCAATGAAATTGGTGGAATTTGCGGCGTCACACTGATCGTCATTAGCTGGCTCATGGAGTTGATGTGGACCACATCGAGATTCGATTGCGCAGCTTCAAGTTGGCATATATACTGTGCCACATTGCAATGTGGAGCAGCATGTAGAGCAGTGTTGCATTTTCTACGAAAGAGACCATCACTCTGCTGGGCAACATGCTCTCCTTCCAACACAATCCATTGCTGTCTCCATGGCGCACGATGGAATGGACGCGTTCACCCATGAAACATGACAAAGCCTTTCCGTGTCTCCTCTTCACATGGACCAAAATCATTATTCAATTGGCAATATCCAGGTCTCTTTGGCGTCTTGTTTTGCTTTTTCTCTTTCATTCAGCACACCACGGGTTCGATGCCTGAGCCAATCCAGTACGACGGCCCATAGTCGACAAAAATCTGTTCACCCGACGCGACGGCGCGTGTCGTAAACTGAAACAAAAAAAGATACAGATTAAATGCACACTAGCCAGTCAGACGCGAGGAAGTAGCCTTCTACCAGGCAGCATGAGGTATCTACGCACACAATAAATATGGAGAACGCCTCGTCGGATCATCGGTGTGAAGCGCGCGTTTGGCTGGTCGCTGTGGTTGATGCAGCGGATCTCATTGCCAAATTCCAGCGCGCTCACTTGCACCTCGCTGCGTTCATAAGCCGATGGGTAGCAGAGCCCGTATGGGTCGTGGCGCGTGGTCGTGTCGGCGTTGACCTGCACCATGCCTGTGTATTCGCCTAGAAACAAGTCCAGCGCCAGCGCCGCCGTAGCAAAGAGTCCCAGTCCATTATCATTGTCACTTTCATCGCCACCGTCCTTATTTGCGTCTTGTACGGTGCTATCGAGCGCCGAGGCGTGGCCGATGGCGACGTCGCAAGAGATCACCGACCAGGCAGTGGGGGCCATCGCGACTGTCGGGAAGCCTTCGTCAACTGTGCCAGTGAACCCCCAGAAGGCATAGTTGCGCAGCATGTGCGCGCTCTGGAAGAGCAGTTTGCTGGTGTACGTGCACTTCATGAGCAGCTGTGCTTGCTCCACGCTGATGCGGATGGTTTCGCCATGGCGCGTGATGTACGGCAACGTGAGGGTGTCGGTCGCTGCGTGGACGTCACAGGCGCTGCTCTCGTGGGAGACGAGCGCCACTTTCGTGACGTCGTCGTACACGAAACAGGCGTCGCGGTCCATGCAGTGGAGCCCGCGGCACAGAGGAGCAACAGGCGTTGGAGATGATGCATCCATTTTTGTGACTCTTTGATGTCAATTTGGAATGGACACACTTCGCCACGCACTTCCAATCAAAACAATTCAGTGACACACGGTGAGACAATTCAATTTTGAATTGAATTAGTTATCTTGATTCAGTAGATTACACTTTGGTTTCTTGCGTAAATGAAGCAATTGGAACGACACCAGCACTCCGCCAATACGTTGACCCATAGTCGACAAAGATCTGCTCGTCCTTATAGATGGGACGGATCGCAAACTGTAAAACAGAGGCCAGTATTAGTGTGAGTTTGAGCGTGGAAGTATGAGACACAGGAGACGAGAGGGAAAACGTACACAATACACGTGGAGGATGCCGTCATGGATCATCGGTGTGAACCGTGCGTTTGGCTCAAAGCTGTGGTTGACACAGCGCATTTCATTGCCGTACTCTCTTGCGCTCAGGTACAGCTGACCGCCTTCGTACAGCGATGGGTAGCAAATGCCATAGGCGTCGTGGCTCGCTGCGTCTCCCATGTTCACTTCCACAAGCACAACACCAGTGTACTCGCCAATCCACTCGCCTTTCTCTATAGAAGTCGTGGCAAAGAGCCCAAGCGCCGTGCGCTCGATCTCTTCTAATGACGCCACGTGGCCAATCGCGACGTTTGTAGAGACGTAACTGGACGAGGGACCGTTGCTGGTGGCAGTACTACTGGCGTTGGCCTGGAAGATATCAAAGCCCGCGCTTGATGCGGCTGTGTACCCCCAGAACGCATAGTTGCGCGCCATCGCGGAGCTTTGGAAGAGAAGCTTGCGCGAGTATACGCACTGCATGAGCTCCTGCGCCTCGTCAATGCTGTGGTGTCGTAACGGCATCAGTCCATGAGGTGGAAACGAGAGAGATAGATAACTATATTATGCATACCTGATGCGTTCTAACTGGCCACGCCGGTTGATATAAGATACAGTGTGATAGTTGTACATGATCGCGTCGTCATCTTCTTCGCACTTGACGCTGTCATGGACAAACCGAGCAACAATGGCGCAGTCGAGCGACTCGAACTGGAAGCAAACTCCGCGGTCCAGACACCGGTAGCCCGTGCATGTGCCTGCGGTCTGTGGATTGGAGGCCGTGGCCGTGGTCGTGGCAGTCGTGGCGTTTGAATTGGAAGCGGTCCATTGCGCTGCTGCTGGAGCTGCGGACGGCGCACACGAGGGGATGACGGCCATTTGGCGTGACGCTTCGTTGACCAGTGACGGTTTTTGACGCACATCAATTTTTAGTTCTGTCGATTCAAATTTGAATGGCATCGTGTCACAGTTCCGAGGATGTCACAGTTTAGAGATGGCGACATGTGACATGATCCAATGATACTTTTTTTTTTTTACTGCCACAGAAATGTTTTCGTTTTCGTTTTCGTGCCAGCATGAAATTACCGGTGCGTATTGACCGCGGTTGGGAGGAGCCAGCAGAATATTAGTCCAGGGGAACTCCACTTGATCGATCCCCCATCCTTGCAGCGCCGCGCAAAAGATTCGAACCAAGTCAAACTTCAATTCAGGATACAGTGCGGGCAACGACATGACCAACTCCAGTTGCAGCTGCTGGTCCAGCGAAGTTGCGTCGAAAGAAATCAGATCTTTGACCATATTCGTGGCTCGGAAGTCACCACAAAAGCCCCTTGGATCCAGTACTCCTTCCCATGGAGCGACTTGGGATGGAATGCCATGGGTCAAGTCGTTCAACACGGTCTCAGCCAGCAGAGCATTGCCAAATGACTTGGCCACCACGATCTCAATGAGCTCTGAGTTTGACTCATGGCGTTGGAACGCACGGCCACTGCAGGCATGGCAACGAGCCCTTCGTCATCTCGCAAAAGTGGGTCAAACTTGAAAAACACCACGCGCACCAACGATGGGTAGAGACGAAAGTACGAAGCGGCCGTTTCCATCATCTTTACCGTCGAAATGGTCTTCATTTCGACTTCCATGATCACCCATGGTCCACGCAAGCGATACCGGCCTTGCCGATCAACCGTTCGTTTCAATAGCACCACATCCGGTGCGTGCATCGCCCGTCCACTGAACAGTCTCGCACCAAGCCCCGACGAAATCGTAGGATAGGCACTCGGGTGCCCCGCAGCCATGCCCAGGACGGCCATGCAAGCCTGTTCATGCTGGTGGGATTCCAAGCCAGTCACCACCAACGAGCCATCCTCTCGAATGGCCACACGCACGCCCACGAGCCAGTCGTCCTCGATCGCCTCGAGGTCTGGACGCGAGACGTTGCGAGCGATGACCACGTCCAGGTCGTTTTGGCTTGGCTCTGTCAGTCCTCTGTTGGTCGCTGCGGCGGCCAAAGCTTGGGCAGTGCGACGCTGGAACTCGGCCACAGCGTCATCGATCATTTGCTTCGTGATCGCAGTGGTAGTGGCTGGGTGGTTCATAGTTGTGTCTTGGATCTTGTGTCTTAGGGGCTTGGCCGCGGACGCTGACAAATGATCAATGAGCTTTGAGGGACACATTTGTTCCGCAGACTGGTAATGTACTGGTAAATCGCCAGCCAGTTGGATCGAAATCGAACACACGGAATGGAGAGTAGGTGGAGTAGCCATACGAGATATGATGATCGCGGTACCTTCGTTTCCTGTGTTGCAATCCGTCCAGATAGATACGATATGATCGAGTCGTACAAGCGCTTCCTGGATCCAAAAAATGGACATGGAGCCGCCACCCACAACAGGGTCTATGACCGCGGCATCCTCCTTCGCATTCAAACCGCAGCGCAGCGTATAACTAGACAAATGAGTGCCATCAGAAAGAAGAAAAAAAACTCCCATGATTGATGGCGCACAGGAAAGAAACATTTAAATAATGGTGAATTTTTGGTTTAGATTCCAAAAAAATAGCAAAAGGAACAGAACGAGTATTCCGGGCCAATGATTACGGTTGAAATGTTTCCTGCCCCAGACTGTAGCCTACCTCATGCACTACTGTATGACTCGCGTGGCCACCGAAGCGTCCGCGATCATCTGAGCAGGGCAAAAAAAACAAAAAAAAAACACATCACCACGCCGAGCCGCTTGTCCAACTCGATCAGCGCCAACGCAGACCACAGAAACGCGCCGCCGCCCCGCTTCAGGAGGCGTCCCATCACACGGCGAGAAGACTCCGCCCGTTTTACTGCGATCATGAAGTAAAGTCCATGTATTTTTGCAGAGACCCGCAGAGCTGATGCAAAGGCGACCCAACTGAGTTAGTTTGAACGCGCTAGAATGCGTTGGAAACCCGGATGATCCATGCTCCACCCTTTTAGGCCCTGGCAGAAGACTTGGATCAAGTCAAACGTGAAATTCAGATCCGGTGCGGCCATCGCCACGACCCACGGCTGTTGGTCACGCGGAGTTCGAACGAATCTATCCAGGTCTTGAGTCATAGTCACGGCTCGGAAATCGCCACAAAAGCCTCTTGGATCCAGGTTTCCATTCCACGGATGGACGTCTCCTGGGAGACCACTTCTCAAATAGTTGATCGCCTCGTCCTCCAGTGGTGCATTTCCGAATGACTTGGCCGCCAGGACCTCAACAAGGTTTGAATTCGGCTCATGCTGTTGAAACGCCACCGCCAC
>JAADWJ010000155.1:0-41353 GCA_023336165.1 Pythium monospermum
AATTCATCATCTCGGCAAATTCGTCGCGGCGATCATCGCGTCCCCGCTGGACAATCTTTACGATCCTCGCAGCTTCTTTGGTATGGATTTCTCGCTCTTTCTTGAGCACCTCCATCAGTGTATGGATCTCCCCATGGTGCTTCACTCGTTCGACGTCCAACTTGTCCACCAGCGTTTGAAAGCGACCTCCCAGTTCATCTCGAAGAGACTTGAGCTCCGCGTGGTGGCGCACCGATCTCGCCTTGAGCTTGCTCATCTGGATTTGTAGTATCTCCAGTGGGCGAGAAGCAACTTCCGCACGTGGTGGAGTCTCCTCGACTTGTTGCAGCTCCACTAAGCTTCTTGGATGGTGGAAGGAGCCGCCTGTCTTTTTGCGTCTCTTTCCTCTTGGCGATTGGCTGGTGACCAGCATGGGGTCCACTGTTTCCTCATCGCCACCTTGTTCTTGCTCCTCAGCAGCCAGCAATTCGCCTTCTTCTGGCTCAACTGCGTGGTCCTGTGCTGCGGCTCGTTGGCCGATATCTTTTTCAGGGTGAGGCGGCAGGTACGAAGCCTTGATCACTTCATCAATTTTGTCTTCACATTCGTGGTGTTTCCTGGTCCAATTCTGGTCGCGGTCGGGCCATACGATCTTTTTGAGTAGTTTCAGTAGTCGAAGCATCCGTCGTTGCCGTCGCGGCAATTCCATGGCCATGTCCGTGTCGTTGTGGGCAACACCTGCCGCCATCTTGTCCCAAATATGCTGCAGTTTTGTCACACGTTTCAAACACTCTGGTCCATCCAGAGGAGTTGCCTGGACAGACGGTACCTTGGCGTTCACTTGTTGGGCCACTTCCTCCCACACATTCAGTCGTCTGCCTGTCTTTTGCTGAAACGGACGAGCGCGGAGTGTCTCACGAAGCAGCACTGTGTCCAAAAACTGTTCTGAACTTTCATCGTCCCCATCCTCGCTTGTTCCACCCGAGTCCGAGACTTTCAGATCAATCACGTTCTTGAATAAGCTATTCGTGTGGGATTCTTTCAGTGACCGGTGCTCGGCCAATAGCTTCCGCGTCGATTTGGTCAGCTTGTGGTACTCTTGATGCGATGAATCGCTGGCGACGCGCACCAGCCAATAGAAACGAGCCGAGGCATTGGGGCCGCTGTCCAAGGGCACACTCTCACTCGTGGCGGCTTCAGCAATCTGGACCCAAATGTTAGCCTTGGGCTTTTGGCCCTTGAAGAACGGCAGCAGCTCCATCACCATACGCACGACCAGCTCATCTGAATCGACCACGCGCCACGTCTTGGAGTCGCCCATGCGCCGCGAATCACCTGCGTCCTTCTCTACTTCTTCGTCTTGTTCGTGGTTGTGCTCTTGTTCCTCGTCTATACCTCGTGGCCGCTTGTTCCTCTTCATGGCCTTCTGCGTTTTCATCTTTCTCTTGGCTGGTTTCTGTGCTGATGCATCATCGGCAGCGGCGCCGCTGATAATTTGTTCATATTTGGTCACACAGTTGCGCAGCTTGTCACTCAGTTCGGCTTGCGGTCGATGCGATGGGTCCTTTACAATGCCTTGCAGAACCTCGAGACGTTGCTGCACCATCCACCCGAACTTGGCGCGTCCGTACTCGGCCACTGCTATCTCGTTCCACACAGCCATCGTATCGCTTGATGCCACCAACTGCGTCGCCTTTTCCAGCACATTCCGCATAAAGCGTTCTTCCATTTTGGTGTTGATGAGCTTGGCGACGGGGGAGGATGTCTTCAGACGAAGGCGAGAAGTCTTGCTTGATTGAAATTCGTCCTCGCTCTCTGGCTCTGCGTCTTCTTCTTCGTCACCGTCCGACTGCTCTTCATACTGCTGCATAGGTTTCCCACCCCCTGCTCGCCTCGTTGGATCCTTGTGGCTGCTACCAATGGAGCGTTTGCGCTTACCGTTGGTCGCCCTTTGTCTCTGTTCTGCTGATAAATCAGCCATAGACGCTCGCTTGTGTCTCAGTGTGAGAATGTGCTGCCTGTAGCTTCCGTAATGGCGGGAGCGCTCGTATAGCCTCGCTTCACTAACGTTATGTTTCCCTTTGCTTTTTCCTGCTTGAAAATGCCGACGAAAGTGTCTGGACCATCATTCTGCATACGGTACTGCTCGATTGTTCCCATATGAGGGTACAGTGTACCGTTGGACTGGAACATCTCAATGGTGCCACTTGTTTCCCATTCGAACAAAACCAAAAGAGAGAAAAAAGCAAAAAAAATCCCTAGCAAAAAAAGCCAAGATATGTCGACCGCTTCGGCTCGGCGCGTAGGCCGACCAACCAATGCCACAGGCGATCGCAGCGGACGTGTGGGTGGGATAGTGACGACTGAGCCAGCGAGTGTGCCTGTCGTACAGCCGCCGGTGGCGGCGCCAGTGCCGTCGAGTGAGCTAAAGGTGCCTGTCATTGATGAACTGGGCGGGCTGGCTCGTGGCAAGCGGAAACGGCAAGCAAACCGCCGGTATGGCGAAGAAGGCGACAACGCCGAGGCGATGCTGGGAGGGGGCGTCATCGACTCGATCCACGATGACGCAGAAGCCTCTATCCTATTGGATCTGCGTCGTGACAGCACCAGTGGGAAGCCCAAGCCACGAATCAATGCGGTGGCGGGTGACGACGAGCCGACCGCCAAGAAAACGAAGCGCGTGGCCGCCGCGTCACCATCTCCTTCGCCGTCTCCTTCTGGTAGTAGCAAAGGCGACCGACGGCCGTTCCGCTCGGATGGCAAGACGGTTGTGATCCCTGAAGTGGACGAAGAGATCATGCGGCTCGTGATCGACGCGAAACGGGCTTTGCCGCCCGACACGGAAAAGATCAACATCGCTCAATGGACACGGATCATGAAACATGTGAGTGAGATGTTTGGTATGCCCTTTTCAGGGTGGAAGAGCCTCAATGCGCGCGTCACGTGGCTCGGGCGTTTGTTCAAGGACCGCCACCATGAAGAGTATCACAAGTTTTCGCCCGAAATGAAGAGTATGTTGCAAGAGTACAAGGATTACCGCAGCACCATCGGGATGGTGGCACCGCCGCCCGCAAAGGTAGCGGCTGCCCCCAAGAAGATCCAAACGGGCGAGCCAGCAGCACAACCAGCGGTGGCAGTCAAGCCACCATCAACGAAGAAGCCATCGCCAAGGGCCTCGCCAACATCAGCGAAAAAGGCAGCCGCGAGCATCTCGGTCGTTGGAGAGTTGAGCGGGACAGCGAGCCGTCCGATGACCGTGGTGGACCCACAAGGAGATGAACAACTGATGCAAGTGCTGCTGGAGACCTCGGCGCGGCTGGGCACGACGCCACAGGGGATGGACTTGTGGAATGAAATGTTCAAGAAGTTGCCCTCGTTTCTTTCCGGGTGGAGCATCAAGCATCGTGTGCATTGGCTCGTGCGAGTGTTTATCGATCCAAGCCACCGAGAACATAACAAGCTCACCAAGAACTTGCGTGCGATGCTCGCGACGTGTGACGAATTCTCGCTCCATTTAGGCGACGCTCGAGATCTTTACAAAAACAGCAAACAGATCAAGCCGACCCTTGGGGCGCCAGGAGCACTTGCACAGACCGCGAAACAACTCGTTACTTCGCCGGAACAAATGACACCGCCACGGCCAGCTGCCACTGCCCCTGCCAGGGCGACTACGAGGGCAACTGCTACTGCTGCTGCGACTGCGACTGGTGGCAGTATCACGGCCGCGCTTCGACGCTCGTCGAGTGACGCGCACGCGTCGAAAATCGAGGCGGAGCTGGTGGAATTGCGTGTGGAAATGGATGCCATGCGGATGCAATTCACTCAAAAATTGGAACAAGAACGGCTCGTCCACCGGGAGGAACTTCGTGCTCTGCAAGAAGTGCTCATTTCGGATCGTGGCGAGCTCCATGGGATGGTCACGCTGCTCAAGTCGGAACGGGACGCCCACCACCAAGAGACGCTGGCGCATCAGCAACAGACCGCGGCGATCATTGACACGATCAACCAAGAACGCAAAGACCGACGAGAAGAGTTTGTCGCGATGATGAATTTAGTGACCCACACTGTGCTGGACCAACGACCGAACAACCAGCAGTCCTACCAATAAGAAAAACGGATGAAAAAGAGGAGTGGCATGACAGTATCGATATGATGCTGTATGGGTGTGCAACAGTCACAGACGGGGGGACTGGACTCAGTAGTAAGGAATGTTTCAGACTTCTTTTTTTTGCATGTGGGGGAAATGAATGGATGAACAGAGTTTTTTTTGTTTTTTTCTCCAAGTCGCACATAAAACATCCTGTGACGTTATCATGGCCATAAATAATAGCGGTAAAACGTTATCTCATCCAATTTCTGAAATTAAATGTATAGCCACGTATTGTGCTTTTCACCGATTGTGGCGGGTGGGACCTTTATTCTGGCCAAATTATCCCGCATGACAATCATTCCTGGCAGAATTAGCCCTCGATAAACCCAAAATTAGAGTTGAGAGATAGTGCATGGTTGGAATTGCACAATTCTGTCAGTTTGGCGGGTGATCACCCGCCATTCCTGCTGTTTCCAAATAAAAAAGTCGGCGAACAAACATCAGTTGAGCGGTCAGCTGGTGTCACAGAGCCAAGCTTGGCCAGAATTAGGACAGAATTAAATAATGATGGGCAGAATTAGCTCGAAATAGAGATAGAATTACGCCATAATTTTGACGGCAAAACAAGTGAAAAGCACAATAATTCTGGTTAAATTACATTTATGTACGTTGTACTACATTAATTTACAAAAACAGACCGTTTCCCTTGGCAAAAGGAAAAGCAAAAAAACAAACGGCAACAAGCACATCACAACCTGGTACTAATGGCGCGGCAAGCGTATGACTGGGAAGAGCGGTACCGCGCCGACCCGCGCAAGTCCCTAATCGAGTCGGCGCTGGATCGGATCCTCACCTCCAGCTTCCCGTCCATCGCGGCGCAACTGCAACGGCCCGAGCCAAGCGCGCAACGCCACGACCCGGTCCCGCTAGTCTCTTCCTCCACCAATGGCGTTCCCACTCCCGCGCCGCCTGCAGTCAAGCCAGAACGTACGAAAAAGAACCGTCGGATACATGGGACGATCTATTACTCATGTATGTGTGTATGGCTACAGCAGCAGCAGCGCCGGCAGTAGCAGCAGCACCACCACCAGTGGCCAAGCGAGTCAATGATCGCCAGTTTGTGGATGCCAATGAGTATTTGACCGAGTCGTCTTCGAGTGAACCAGACACACCTACTGAAATTGACCCACAAGAAGCGCTTCGTGAGATGGAGCGCCGCATGGCGATGGGCCAGCCGCCTTTGGCCAAGCAGCCACGCGCGCATGCGCGAGCCCGACACAGTACTACAACAACTACAGCACCAACAACAGCAACAGTGGGCCATCGTGAAGATGAAAATGGACATGTGGATATGGACATGGATATGGACGGCGCCATGGACATGAAAATCGACCAAGAGGTGGGAGAAGAAAAGGCGTACCCTTTCTTGTGTGTGGGAGGAGTGGCTGGCTAAATCACCTTGTACTGTTTGGTTTGCAGGACGAAGACGACGAACCAGCGACTGCGTGTGTCGTGTGTGACAAGTCGGACAATGAAAAGAAAATTCTGATCTGCGACGGCTGTGACAAAGGTGGGCCATGCTGATACTACAATGCTATGGGAACTCCACGTCAACTGATGAACTATGGTGATCACACCTGGTAGAGTATCATTTGTACTGCCTCACACCGCCACTCACAGCAGTGCCCGATGGCGATTGGTTTTGCGTGGAGTGCAAGGCCACCCGAGCGACATCAGCAGCGACAGCAGAAGAGCCCGAAGCCATGGACACGGACGATACGGCGCCATTATCCGAGGAAGTCGCGCGGATCAAGCAGGAAAAGCTACGTGGACTTGGATTGATTGCCGATACCGACCCAGCGGAAGAGCACGCATCGTCTTCCGATGGCGCGGCAGCGCTAGTCAACGTAGGGATCTCTATACCTACTATGCTGTTGAGGACTCATTATACTAACGCGGTTCTTTCCAAAAAAAAAAAAAAAATAGATCGCACAAACGTTTGAAAACGATGCCCAGCGAAGCAATGAGTTGCTCGTGCACACTTGCTATTGCGACGCCGTGCGATGTGGCGACCCAGTTTTTGGCGAGTTCTGTTCGCATATGAAGCGGTTTTTGCGCAGCGCCTGCTGGGCGTCCCATAACGACAAGTGGGCCACATACCGGGTCGCCAAGGTCTCAGCGGAACTGTTCGCCTACCACTCGCTCCACTGCCACGCTGCCGCGGAAGCGTGTAACGTGCCCATGTGCGACCAGCTGCGAGGCGAAGAGTACGTATGAAAAAGACACGAGAGAGAGAGAGAGCGATCCTTTTTTATTTTCTTATTTTTCCCTTCGACCGTCTATTCATTTATTGTCGGTAACGAATTGATCATTTTTGGATTTATTGGTGGAGGTGGAGGCCAGTCTCCTTACCCACTTGGTGACTTGTCTTAGGCAGCACCAAGGCTCTACCGCGTCGTCCTTCTGGATCTCTGGAACTCCGCAACAACAGCTTGTCTTCCAGCACCGCAACGTACTGTTGAAGTTGCTGTGCGTCTCGTTCCATGCGCTTGTGGATTTTCATTTGTGCGTGGATTTGCGCAGCGTATTTTTTGAGTTGCGTGTGCTGGGTCTCAGTGATTTGCTGGTATTGGTGGACCGCACGTTTTTTCTTTTCACGCCATACGTCCCGTTCGGTGGCCAGTTGAGTCGCGTGGAACTCCAAGCGGTGGATCAAAGCATCACGCGCGTGGAGCTTTGCATGGAGAGACGTCAATGGCAGCTTCTTGAGCCCGGCTCGTGTCGAGCGCTTCTGTTTCCCAGAGCCGTCATCGGATTCTGATTCTGATTCGACCTCGCTGCTGCCATCCTGATCTTGTTTTCCAAGGCAGCCATCCAGTGGCAGAATAGGCGCCATCGTTTTCAACTGGTGGCGTAATTTCTTGATTTCTTTGGCTTGTGTGACGATCATCGCCTGCATTTGGTGGACGCTTTGCTGCTGGGCTTCCAGGGGCTTCAGCATATGACTTGGCTCCCCATCGCCATCGATATCGTCAGGCTCCTGATGTTGCTGACGAAGTACAAGATGAGACGATGGGTTTCTCTGTGAAAGCATCATGTTGAGCATGGCTAAGCGCTCCATGTGGTCGTAGATCGCGTGGCATTTCTGGGCATCGGCACGTGCGCGCTGCTCGGCCTCTTGTTGGCACCGCACAAGCTCCGTGCGTAGCAGGCGGCACTGGCGGCAGGAGGGCGGCGCGTGAGACTCAAACTCTTTGCGCTGCGATGGCTTGTGCATCATGGACGACAAACGCAGGGATGGCGGCGGTAATCCCGGAGTTAATACCAGGAATTGACAGCAGTTGGATATTGTGTGAAAGGTCGTGAGATGCCAAAAGTATTAATACTGGTTTCCGAGTCATAAATCAGTGCAATCGATTTCCAGGTTTTGCCCAAAAACACTTTATTTAATTTTTACAAAACATACAAAAACACGATTTCTCTATGGCCATCTCTCCTCATCTTTTTTGGGCCTCCACAACACCATGAGTGTTTGTTTGTGGCGCTGGTCGTCTCCTCGGACTTTCGACTTGCCCTCCTCCATCTGCTCCTCCTTGCTCCACATCTTCCTCGTCATCATCCACTCGCCCACCGGAGGCGGCGGCTGCTGCTGCATTTGCGGCTGGCGCGCCATTCGCGACGGCCAATTCGCGGATCGCGGCGATCGCTTCATCAAACCCGATCCGCGCGTCTTCTTGGACGATACCAAACAAAAACTCGGTCGATTCCAGCAAATTTTGCAGCCTGTCCCTTGCATTCACGATCGCCAATTGGATATTGCGCACATGTAAATCTTCTTTCAAATGTTTCATCATTTGGATCGTGGTCGAGTCCCAGTCCATGATCGAACACGCGTCAATGATCACACCAGCGACAAACACGTCTTCTGTTTGCTGGCGCTTGGTGATCTCGCGCTCCACGACGCGCTCCACGTACTCGCAATTGGCAAAATACAAGGCACCTTCCACGCGGATCGCCACGATATCTGAAAGTGGCTGAGCGTCGTCCGGGTACAAATCCAAATCCACGAGCTTGAGCTCCCCGGTTTGCACATCAGTAATCTGGCCAAGCATGGTCAACGTGGGTCGTCGTGTCTTGTAAATCACGGCCACTAACGAACAGAAAATGGACGACAACAGCCCTGGCAACACACCCAGCAGCACCGTCAATACAAACGACGCGAGCCAGACGTAAAACTCGTCCCGCTTGACACGATACAGCCATTTCGCTTCTTTCGTCTCAATCAACGACTGGCCAGCGACAATAATAATCGCCGATAAACTGGCCTTTGGCAAATACGCCAGCGCCGACGTCGCGGTGTACAGCGCGATCACGACGACGCCCACCGTGATCAGCGACGCCAACTGGGTGCGTGCGTTTTGCATATTCACAGCGGTTCGTGAAAGCCCCCCAGTGGCTGGCATGGACTGGAAAAACGACCCGACTAAATTGGAAAGCCCCAGCGCGACAAGCTCTTGGTTGGGCCGAATCCGGTACCCGTCTTTGATCGCGAGCCGCTTGGCCATGGCGATGCTCGACATGTACGAAATGATCGCGATGCTCAGCGTGTCGATCACGATATGGTACAAGCGGTCGGCTTCAATGATTTTCTCCAGTAACCCGTACCATGGCAAAATCGGCGACGGGTACCCGCCAGGCACTTCGCCCGTCAGTTTTAACGTGTCTTTTGCAGCTAAATAGCCCACAATTCCACCGATTAAGCACACAAAAAACGCACCCAAGTCACACACAAGCCGCAGTGCGACGAGGCCAGCGATCTTGGATCGTAAAAACCGGATTGGCATGGACGACGAGACCATCGCGTCCAGTGTTCGGCCATTCAGTGCGGTCGTCGAGCAAGTCGAGTCGGTGATCGAGCCCGCGTCTGAGATCACGGATTTGGCAGGCGACGCCATGTTCTTCATCCGCGTCGAGTACGTCCTGGCTGGTGGCTTGGCTTGCTGCTGGGGTTGTTGCTCCGCTTGTTGGTCCTCGGTCTCTGTCTCTAGTGTCGTCATGGTAGTAGCAGGCTTCGGCGTCGCGAGCCGTGCCGCCATGGCGGCCTCGGTCACCGTGCGCCGTGGCGTCGCCATGCCGGACACACTCGACTCGGAATTGCCTCGTTTCAAAGTCGGTGGGCCTCCGCCTGCTCCTCCTGCTCCGCCTTTGCGTAAAAACGAGTACTCTAACGGTTGTTCCAGGTGTAAATAATCTTCATCCGAAAGCGAAAAACCGACGCCGTCATCTTGGATCACACTTGTGCGGTTGCGCGTGCTGCTTCTCGTGATTTGCGCGATGTCTCCTTGGCGACACGACCGCGCTTCTAATGAATCACTCAAGTCCCCCCTGGAAGAAGTCGACCACGGCGAGACCAGCAAGCCTTCACTGCGTCTCACGGAGCTATGCGTCGACGACAACAACGACGGCAAGAACTCGGACGTTCGTTTCGGTGTGCCCAAGGCATTCAACGCCATCGAAGGGCGGGAGCTGCCAGGGGGACGCCGCAGCTCAATCACCGGCGACGAGGTAGCCGCTTTCTTGTTCTTTTGTCTCGCTCCTCCTCCGAGTTCAATATCATCGTATCCGTCTTGACCCTTCTCTTCTTCTTGTTCGTCTTCTTCTTCAAGCCCTCCGCTTTGCATGCGACTGAGCGCGCGTGACGTTTCAATCTCAAATTCTTCATCTAATTCTTCCTCCAGTTTGGCCATTTCCCGCACGACACGGCGTTTCAAAATGCGCATGCCAAGTAAAATACCAATGGACAACAACCCGAGTGTAAAACTGGTCATATTCCAATGCGGTGTGGTCTCAAAAAGATCCAACACGGTCAAAAACGGCAAATCCCTGCTGGGCACTTTGACGCCAAACCAATTGGCACATTGCGACAACATGATCAACACACCACCGGCAGAAATGAAGCCGCCCATCACGGGCCGAGAAAAGAAATCGGCAATGATGCCGAGCCGGAAGATGCCCATACAAAGCAAGATGAGTCCCGATAGAAACGATAGCAAAACACCTGTCGCCACGCGTTCTTCGTCGCTTTCAATTTTCTTGATCGCCGAGCCCACCAAAAGGGAAACTTCCGAGCCATTTGCGACGGAAAGCACCCGGGAGGTGCCGAATAATGGGTAAATCATGGGCACAAGCGCTGCGGTGTAGAGCCCATAGATCGGCGGTACGCCCATCATGGTACTGAGCGAGATTTCCTGTGGGATGATCATCATACCGACCGTGACACCGGCCACAAGGTCGTATTGAAGATCTTCGGCTAAATCGTACGTCGGGAGCCATTCCAAGATCGGGATATGCTGCTTCAAGAAGAATAAGACACGGCTGCGCGTCGTGTGGTGGCGCGCGTACGCCCACCGGTTTTGCACGTACAGGAGGATGGCTGCGAGCGACAACTCGTCGTCTTCTTGAGGCCGCTGTTCTTGTCGTCGCCGTTGATAGGGAGATTGAGACCCGGTTGTGTCGTCGGTGCGTGGACTCATGGTGGGGAGCGGGAGCTCAATCGAAAGAGCAGATCGTCACGCACACGTTGATGCTATTGAGCAGTCTTGACGCGCTCTGTGGATGCGTAGATCGCGCGGTGAAGCGAAGCGGCGAAGATGCGCGTATACGGTATGTTGTCTCCAAAATGACGTGGGGGAATATCCGGATGCAATGCGCTCGCTCTCTTTGTTGTGGCGGCAGCTGGCGCCAACGTTTTTTAGACTAGAGACTTTTTTGACCCACACACACCCAACTTTGAAAGACTGCCTCTCCCATCATAAAACACCCACAAAGCAACGAAAACTCAGTGGGAAATACTGTTTCGATTCGTTCAAGTACGAAATCAGCGCCTAGTCTTATTCTGCAACAATTTCAAGATGTTCCATACAAATGGGTTGCAGAATGACATGATTTTGAAGCCATATGGGGCGAAACGAGCAGGTCAGCTGCTGAGAAGGGGAAAGAGAAGACTGAAGTTGCTGCTGTAGGCTGGATGGAGATGGGTATGGAATGGCCACGACCGCGGTGGCAACTCTAATTGTGAGGCAGAGAAAGAGAACAATACCTGCTGTCATTTTCAACTTCGCTCCACCGCCAAGCAGCGCTATTATTATTGAGACAAGCTCCGCAAAAATGGACTCCTCCATCTCCCATGGGAAGACGCTCTCGCCCGTCCACAGCAAGCGGCGTAGCTTGAGCGCTGTAAATGCGCCGCCAGCCTCTGGAGCGGGTGAGATTGAGCTTGTAGCGCCGGTGGGCGAGCAAACGTCGCTGCTGCAGCGCACCAAGAACTCGATCAAAGGGATGCGACCGCCGATCCACCATGTGCGGTCCTTTGTGGACGACTTTAACGAATTCATCCAGCAAGGAAACATGATCGACTTGGCGGTCGGTTTGATCCTTGGCAAGTCCTTTTCAGCGATCTTGGATTCGTTTGTCGGCGATATCTTGTCGCCCATTCTCAGCCTCTTTTCCGGTGCGTTCACGATGACCACATCGATGTGGATATACAGAAGCTAATACAGCTGTAATTTCCACAGAGAAAAGTCTGGCAAACTACTACATCGTCGCGCGGTGTCCGCCACTGGTCATGCAGTGCAACAGCGATACCTGGGCGACGTGGCAGCAAGGTCAGTCGTTTTTTCTCTTTCTTCACCAAATGCTCTTATTCACAATTACAATCCGACGAATAGCTCGTGCGTCTGGCGCTGTGACCATCAACTATGGCCAATTCACTGAGAACTTTCTCAATTTTCTCATCAACGCACTGTTCCTGTACATCGCCATCAAGAAAGGTACTGGACTATATGTCAGAATACTCTTTTTTTTCTCCCGCATTCGCTCACCCGTCGGATTCCCATTGTGAATACGGGTACTTCTGTAACAGTGTTGGAAGTGCTCTTCAACCGCTCGATCGTCATGAAGCGCCAGTGTCCTGCCTGCAAAGAGTTTGTCAAGGGCAATGCGACAGTTTGCAAAGAATGCGGCCACAGTTTCTTGGTGTGACAACGTGGCACCGAAAAAAGTAAATGTGTAGACATAAAACAACCGTCTTTCTCCATCTTCGTATCGTTCTTCTTTGGTTGTCATTACAGTAAGTTCCTCACTTTGGCCACCGTTCCACGATTTGCTCCCGCACCATCATTGCATTCTTTTGGCGTTGGTTGCTACAAGAACAAATGGACCAGCTCCGCTTCCGCGACCACGCCAAGCTCAAGTCGGTGCGTGGTGAGCTACGAGACCAATCCAAGTCGCTTGCGGACAAGGAACGGCAAGACCATTGCGCACAGCTGCACACAATGATGGAGATGGTCCAGTCTGAGCGAAGCGAGTTCCATTCCATGGTCGAGATGCTCACGACCGAAAGAGAAACCCACCGCTTGGCGTCGCAGCGCCAAATACTACGTAGTAGTGAGAGAGTCAAAAACAAAATTTAACAAACAAAACATGTATTAGAAGTATGGAAAAAAGAAAGAAAGAAATACAAAAATTCACCGATCGCGTCGAGCCAATTCCGTTACTTTCTGTACCATTTCATACATTGTCATCCGCTCACTTCGGTGGGCTTCTCTGTCGCTCTTGAGGGTCTCATCTTTGGACTGGATCATCTCGATCGCCGTTTGCAGTTGCGCGCGATGGTCTTGCCGCTCGGACTGAACCATCTCGATCAGCGTCTGCATTTGTTCGCGATGGTCTTGCCGCTCCTTGTCCTGCTTGTCCATCTGGATTTTCTCCCAGAGTCGCGCCGCTTCACCCATCGAGAGCGGTGTTGCTGCTGCCACTGCTGCTGGTGACGGCACGGGCTGGCTGTTTTGGTCTTGCTCTGGCGTCGTCGTCCCAGTCACCACGGTTCTGTAGCATCCGTGGTACGGCCAGTACGATCCTCTCCACCACCAATATCGCCACCTCTGTGAACTTCCGCCATCTTCTTCTCTTTGCGTGGATGGCCAACTCCCACTGGTTGAATTTCTTCTCTCTTCCTCTTGCCATTTTTTTCCACGGACAGGCCATCATCCTTCTTTTGTTGTGGTACTGCTGGACTCGACGCGCGACCTCGTCCCATGGTGGAAGTAGTGGCCGGAGGAGCATGCTTGATCCCAATGGTGAGTTTGTCGATTCATTCCAGGTAGTCGTGGTGTTGGCTGGAAAAATGAGCGTCGTTCATTGGCCACTTGGTCTTGTAACACAGCCTCAATAATTTCAGCATCTCCATTTGGGTCGCTGTCACTTTGACACCACCATCCTTTTTCAACGCCTTGGCCAATTGCTTGACACGGTTGAAACAGCTTTGTCCATTTGGAAAGAGCTGCTCCTGCTTCTTGGCTGCCTGCTTTTCTTGGAGGCCGCCGCTGCCATCGCCACCATTGAGTTGTGCTGTGACGCGCAGAGCCACGTGGCCCCACGGCTCCGGGCATTGGGGTAATTTCGGTTGAAAAGGACGCGCACAAAGCGCTTCCCGCAACAAAAGCGAGTCGATGGCCACCACCTCTTGGTCGTCCGTGGTGCCTGTTGCCGTCGCCTCCTCTGCTTGGCTCTCGGGCTTGGCGTCCCCAGTGGCGGGTCGTTCTTGTTGTGGCGGCGGCTCTTCATCATCGGACTGGTCGTCATGACCGTCGGATTCCACGGCAGCAACAACCATCTTCTTGCGTCGCTTGTGTTTGGGGCTCGTTGCTTTCGTTTTCGTTTTCTTCTTTTTCTTTTGCTTGCCCGATGATGTGGCCCGTTTCTGGTCTTTGTACATGTGGAGAGAGCGGGTTCTACACGTGACCAGCATCGTCCGTAAGCTTGGCGTCATGGCGCTTTGCTCAGCATGCAAAGGATCGTTCAAGATTCGCAGCAGCCACGCGACGCGGCGACAAACACTTGCAGAGGACGGGAACTTGCCACTGGGGAACGCAGTTCCTATTTCGGCCAGCATTTCTTGGTGCTCGGCCGAATCTTGAACCAGTGGCGCTCGCTCAAGCAGCAAGCGCAACAATTTTTCATCGGCGTTGACACAAATTCTGGATTTGGTATGCCAACTGGCAGGAACCACTGGATAATCCGCATCGCGCTGCATCATCGGTGGTCGTCTTCTTCTGCGCCTTCGTCTTGGTGGTCTTCGCCTTCGTCTTGGTGGTCTTCTCCTTGGGAAGTAACAACACGTCGACCAACCCATTTTCTTCGCTTGCTTCTCCTTCGTGGCGCTCGACGGCGGCTCTTTCGACCGGCACTTGATCGCCATCGCCATCGGCGACGAGTTCCTGGCCACTCTGCGCGCTTGGCGTTGTTGGTGTCGTCTTCTCCTTCTCGAGTCGCGGGAGCCAAACTCGCATGCAATCACCGACTGATCGTGGCGTTCGCGTCGGCCAACCCTCTTCGATCGCTTTGCGTTTGTACTGGTCGTACGTCGCATGTGTAGACAAATTCTTCTGGTTCAACTCGACCATGAAATCCACTTGTTCCTTGGTCCAGAAGTAGTGTCCACATGAGGCCTGCATGCGGCATGCGGATTGCGTTCTCGGAGGCCATTTTCTTTTCTTGGCGTCCGCGTTGTAAACCAAAGTCGCTTGCTTGTGCGAGAGCCATGGCTCTTCCGCCACTTGCTTCCAAATCCGCTTGACAACGGCGAATTCGTGCTCGGTTCATCGCTTCTTGGGTGCAGGCCTGCGTGTTTTCTTGCCAGGACGATGATCGTCCCCGTCGTTGTTTTCATCATCGTTCGCTGTCGGCTTGCCCTCCTTTGACTTGGTCGTTGCTTGCCTGGTGCTCCGTCGCACCTCACCCACGGCGGTCGCAGCCTGGGTGCCTGGATGCGGCGGCGTCATGGACGACCCCGCATCTACTGGTTCGATGGGCTGTTCGACACGCTCCATCTGGGTGCCACTGTTTGTTGGCTTTTTCTTCTATGGTTGTGGATGCCACAAATTCTCCGTTACCAGAGAGCCAACGTACCGTTGACACAGCGGCAGAGCAGTCACGTGGCATCAACTCGAACACTCCGTCCCAGCTTTTAAAACTGTCGCAAGTAAATTCTTTTTGGTAAGAACACCGTTGTGGTCTCCGAAATATCTGAACGTTATGGAGAATCATGAACCTCTCTGCCAGTTGGAGGCCGCGCGACTGGTTTTGGGCTCGAGAAGGCGCACCAACAACCGGCTGAACACGCGTCGCCGTCGACATCAAACTTCAAAAGCGATTGGTCGCATCGGCTTCGCTGGTTCTGGTCCCAGTGGCTTTTCTCCGTGGATGCACGCAACATCGTCCTCAACGGATTTTGTCCAGTTCGTGTGGTGGACATGCTCACGATCTTCAACCACTTGGCTCAACCACAAGAAACGAGACGATGCGCTGCCTCCAATGGGGGCTGTCGTTGCGTCGCCTGTCTGATCGACTGCCCAAAATGCGCATGTCTTGATCGCCATCCAGTGGGTGCGTTTGGAACACGAAAGGCATTAACAGCGAAGAGGCCGTGGGTGGATGGCGGGTGGCTGCGTCTTCATCGTCATTTGCTGTTGCTGGGTGCGTTTGCTCGTTCGCTGGTCGCTCAACAAGGCGCACAAACTTTGCCAGCAAACCTCTCATGAGTGCATCGGACGGATTTTTGGCCGCCTTCATGAGCGCTGACCCCCCACTCACAACCAGCCGTTGCACTCATGAGCAACTGCAGGTCACGCATCCATCCTGCAGCCATCCGTCCGGAGATCTTCGCATCGATTCAAGACAAGCCGCTCGATGTAAAAAAATAAAAATAAATTGTTTTGGGTGGGTCAAATCAAATTGTTCAAAACTTTCAAAAGCCAGGTGACTCGTTGCAAACGCATGAACACTTTTCGCGCTCAATTTCAAGTCATCCGCTGGCGATCGAGCAAGCGTTTCATCACCTGCGATGACAGATCGCAGCTCTACGGTACCAAAGCCCTGCGATCCAATCGGCGAGTACTCGCTGGTTTGTCATCTCGCTGTCCTTGCGCTTCTGCTGCCTCCATCTCCACTGCTGTTTCCAATGACCTCGCAAATGGTGGTCGATTTCGTCCATTTCGTGAGCCAAGTGGTTGGACTCGCCTTCGCTGTGATGGACTTGCCATCATCCCGCAACAGGCTTTTACACGATGCGAAAAACAATCTCACTCATTAGCGCGTTCAGCCATCGCATCAAGAAAGTAGTCGTGGATCGATGCCAGTATCGCATGCAAGTGGCTGGTGGTTTGTTGCGTGCGCTGGCGCAGTCAAGACCACGCAAGAAACGACTGGCAAGCCGCTGCGCAATCGTACGAGTTCGTCAACACCAGCCTGGTCTCGATCGAGCTCATTTGCGATGACCAGGCCAACACGCACGGAAATGGCGCAAGCGATCCACCGCGTCCTGCAGATCAACTTGTCCACCACAAAGCCCATGGAAGCAGCCAAAACAAGCGACCAAGAGGAGGTGGTGTGCGATGCCTCCAATCATGGATCGAACGAGAAGACGGTGCCCCTTTTTTCACAGATCCTTTTTTTTTTTGCCGACGCGACCAAGGAGGCATTTTGAGATTGTGCTTTCCTTGACGGCATTCGTGTCTATTTTTTTTTCACTCGCCACATCGTGAAAAAGCTCGTTCACGGAGAATTTGTCTCGACGGGGTGGACCAAAAAGTCGAAGAAGGCGAAGTCAATTCAATGTCTCTTGGTCGTGGACAAACGAACGAAAAATGGCGCAAGCGATCCACCGCGTCGTGCAAGCGAACGGCATGCCGATCAAAGACCCTGTGACGAAAAGTCTCCGGCGACAAATAAATGAACTTGGCGCCTCGCATTCGGTGCATCGCCGAAAGAAAATCCGTCGCCGAGCCCGACGGCTTTCGACTTGGTGATCGATCAGCAGCCGACCCACTGGTGCGCATTTTTCTCACGAATCCTTTTTTTTTTTTGCCGAAGAAGCGTGTTGAGATTGTGTTCACTGTCAGATGACGGCATTCGTTCGTACTTTTCAACTCGGCACAGCTGCTGGTGGCGTCGTCCTGCCAATGCGCTCAAGACCGACCAAGTCGAAGTGATCACGATTCACCACGTGCCCAATGCACTGCGCATGGTGCCTTGCAAGAATCATCCAGTCGGAAACAAAGCAAGCTTCGCCACCACCACAACAACAACAGCAGCAGCACGAACACGACCAAGGAAACAACTCCACGCCATGGACAGAGAGCTGCAGATCGTGCGCTCTCAGATTCCACGACCACATTGTGACCCACGGCGGAAGCAAGGCAGCGTTCCGATGGCGATCGACGAAGCACAATGCAAACGCTCACTTTGGAATTCAATGCCAACACGAGAGCCTTGGGAGCCGCCATGGCGCCACGTACTTGCACACGCTGTAAGCGCTTGATCCACGCCGCCGCGGGCGATGCAAGAATTTTGTGGGCAACTTGTTGGAGGTATTAAATACGAAGTGACGTCGACTTGGGTGGGGGTTTCAAAGTGTGGAGACTGCATGGTATTTTCTTGGTTGTTAGCACAGCGAGGGCGATGGGAACATGTCGACGATCGATGTAAGTCGGTCATCGTCTGCTGTGCTGGACGACTTCGGTCTTGCAATCGCCTATCTCGAGTCCAAGACCCAACAAGCTACCCTGGCGAGAAATGTTGCTGTAAAAAACAACGCGATCTGGCCAACTAGTACTAGCAGTCGTCGTCTGCGACCTGATCCGTTCGCTTGTGCCCGTTGAATGACGCTACGAGGTCCACGCGATACGATATTCTCATGCTCTTGCGGGTCAGCGCGTGCTCCGCTCCCAGCTCACAATGGGACCACAAGCATGTGCCAAAATCACAGCCTTGGTTGCACCAAGTTTTTTCTCCACCGGTGCAGTGTACCGGTTATTCCAAAAAATGACCATCACTCTGCGTTTCCCTTTGATTTGAATCACCACGGTTCACACGAAAGCGGGGCTTCCACGCAAGGATGTCCATGCGGAAGTTCGCCATTCGCGCCTCGCACACGTCCCCCACAAGCGCTTAGCTCAACGACACGTACACTGTATATACATATCGCACATGGCGTCGTCTCGTCAGGCTCTTGCGCGCCGCGAGAGCAATCTCACGCTCACTGGGGAGGACGATCTGACGATCACCACAAGTGGTGGCGCTGCTTTCCAGATTGACCAACCGGAGCCGCCTGGTGCGCCATGGATGGCGCTTGCGCTGTTCCACAATGAAAGCGCGGTAGCTGCTCATTCATCATGTACCGAGTACGGGTACGACACGTTCATTGGGTCACAGACGGGGGAGACTTTCAAGCGGATGATCCGTGCGACTCTGCAACACACTGCTGTAGCGACCAGCCCATCAAGTGGGTGGGTGTTTGGACACGCCTGTGGCGCACCTGAAGTGGTGGTGCTGGGGGCATCTACCCAGGACCGTGGTGGATCCGTTCGCTCATCTCCGCCAGCACTGCTGACGGCTCGTAGTGCTGGCTAAGGAGACCGAAAGTGGGCCTCATCTCCAGCTATGGAGAGCGCCCACGGAACAAACAGTCCGAATGTGTATGGAAAGTGTCGTTGTTGCTGTGCTACCGAATGAATGGAGATGTCAACGCTTGCCACCGACGATGTTCCTGGTGGCTGCAGCATTCTGGTACCGGTACCGGTATCACACACCCCACAGCAAACGGTTGCTGTCTTTGCTCAAACTACAGGCGACCGCAACGGGGGGCACTGCATAAATACGTTGCGATCAATGTTGTGGAGCAGCGGCGGCATCGTGTCGACCATGCCCACAACGGCCGCTTGGTGGTCCATAGCCGTGGAGGAAGCTGCCAATATAATCTGTGGGTGTATCGACCACCAAATTTTGGGGTATGGTCTGAACCCACACCCAGAGAACACATGCGACATGAAGTCATGCCAAAAAAAAAGAGATCCCACCGATTTTAATCAATGGATCTCTCGAATAACTCCAGGTGAGGTTCGTTGAATGGAATCTGGATTCCAGCATCATCCAATATGCGCATAACCGCTAAATCACTGGCGGCAGATCGATAGAAACGACTTGGTGGCGAACACGACAGGCCCTGGTTGCTCACTTTTTTTGGGAAAATTTTGGCCGTTGACGCAGATCATTCTCTGTACGGTACCGGTATTCACGGCTACAGAAAACTGAAATTGAAGTGGGGAAACGGTGTTCTTCAATGAATAGATGTCGGTATATCAGTACCACTCACCTTCACATTCGCACACTCGCACCGACATCGATACCGCATGCTTAATTTGTACTACTCATTTAGGATGGCTGGAGGACAGAGTTGCTGACATTCACTCCTACAAGACCCATTACATATAATCACCTGTATGAATGAATGCTGGCGAAATTACCTCTTTTACTATTCCAGTCTTGCAAGGTAACCTTTATAATACATGTGTTGGGAAAATAGATGGTCGTTTCCCATGGCCATGCCGAACCGGTACACTGGTGCGCAGAAAGACACACCCACCCAAAATCTTGGGTGTGGGTCCCATCCACACTGTGGAATCACACTGTGTGAGACTTTGGATGCAGGTGTGCATGGGATGGGTTATCGTGGAGTCGCGCCTTGGACTGGCCCGTTGACCTTGCCCTCACTTCCAAACTCTCTTCCTCGCCACCACAACACGATCGACCATCATCGCGATCTGCCCATTTCCCCATGGCGATGCGGCGGCTACTACTCACTGGCAGCACGGCACTGCTAGCGCTTCTCTCCACCACAGTTCCGACTCATGCAAAGCTTGAATGTCGGCAGCCCAACTACGTCACGCGCGATGGTAAAATCTACTCGCAAGATCCACAAACGCCTGGTACAGAAAGCGAAATCACTATCCGTGGCGTCACTTGGGGCGGCATGGAAAAGGACAACATGATCCCAGACGGGCTCTGGGGGACGACACTACTGAGCGATAAAGGCGTGCAGGCGACCAAAGTGGTGCGTACAGTATCACATATACATGAATCATACCCAGAAAGGAGAGGTTTCCCTTTCCGCTCCATTTTCCCGCCATAACATTTCACTGACTTTTCCGTTGGTTTTTGCTTTTGTTGTTGTTGGCGATCTTCCGATTTCGTTGGCGTTTTTTGTTTCCAACTTTTAGTCAACTTTATTGGAATTTTTCTCCAACAACTCAATCAACTCGGTGCGGCTTCCGCTGAATGCGGACTACATTATCCGCAACCCGTTGCCACAGCTCGCGTTTATCCACCGCTACGAGAACCGCGAACTCACCATCGGGTGGAGCGACGCGAATACGGTCACGTACTTTGATCTCATCGGGCGCCTCGTGCAGACGCTGCAGAACGAAAAAATCAGCGTTTTACTGGATATCCACTTGCTCACCAACTATTTGCAAGACGCGTATTGGTACACGCCGCCGTACGCCAACATCACCGAGTCGCCCACGTACCAAGCCGTGAGTTTCTTGGCGCAATCGTTCTGCAATGCCACGTACTGGAACATTCTCGGCATCGATCTCAAGGACGAGATGAGTGATGTCTTGTGGAATGGCGAGGCCGCCAGCTCCGACGTGCGCAGCGACTGGCGAAGCGCTTCGGAACTGTTGGCGAACCGCGTGCTGGAATTATGCCCATCGTGGCTCGTGTTTGTCGGCGGCGCGAGCTCGCCCACCGATGCGCAAAAGTTTTCAGTCGGCACATCGGAAGCGCTCAGCAGCCACTGGGACGGCGGAAATCTCCACAATGCGACCAAGAACCCCATCAAGACGACACTTCCAAACAAGATTGTGTTTGCGCCGCATGCGCATACCCATGGCAAAATGCCGCAAAATTATTTTTATTCTTCGGATACCAATTGTTCTACAAACTCGCCGATCGAGTATTATGGTTTCGAAAATGACCAACTCACAATGGAATGTGTCGATTTCATTGACGGCCAAAAGACCGAGTCCAAGTACGGTTGTGGCTCGCAAGAGTTTGGCTGCTCGAAATATAAACATCTCAGTGCACAAGCCATCGCCGCGCAGTACAAGCTCGTGATGGAGCAAGCCGTGGGCGACGTTGTCAAGGAAGGCAAGACGCCTGTGATTTTTGGTGCGTTCAGCGGCGTGTACGGCGCGGATTTTCAGCCGCATCAAACGGCGGCGTTGGATTTCTTGATCAATTACGCGTCGACCTCGCTTCGTGGTGGGTACTTTTTCGCGCTGAATCCAGAAACCGAGTATTTCTTGGAAGATCCAGCGACCGTCGGCGGCTCGGGGCTCTTTGGTCGGACCCACTACGGCTTATTCCAGCCAAACTCGTGGCAGCTGCCGCACACGGACTTGCTCTCGGCTTTGAGCAAGATGCCGTCCACACCGATCCCGTGCTACGGTCAGAAGGAACAGCCAGGAAAGGATAAAGAGAATAACGCAAGAGGCAGTCGTAGTGGTATGGCCGCAATCGCGACCATCGCAGCAGCGATCCTGTCCATGGCCGCCGTGATGCTGTGACCATCTCTCGGTGGATCCCGTAAGTTAAAACACTCTTTTCGCACTGTATATTTCGTTGTTTCTGGGTCACACCGCGATGGGGCCGCCAGCCTGCTTGCCTGCCTCGCTTTGCTGCTGTTGCTGGTGCTGATGAAGAAGAACCAGAAGCTCTTCGTGCTCCTTCGAGTCCGGATGGAAATGGAAAATCTGCTCAAACACGGCCTCCTGCATGGCCTCTTTGGTCTCGGTGACCCGCTCATGGTGGTCGTCCACGACGCCTTGGAATGTATCTTCTCGCTCTTCGTCCGCATCGTACATGGCTATATCCATACCCCTATCGCCACCACTGCTACTACTACAACTGCTTCGGAAAGCTTCGCGCAAGTACGGATGCCGCAACGCCTGCGCCGCCGTGAGCCGTTTGCTTGGCTCGTACATGAGCAATTTCTCCAGCAAATCCAGCGCCAGCGTGTTGGCACTTGGGTACAATTCACGAAATGGGATTTCCGGTCGTTTCTTTTGGCGATGGACCCACCGTTGCGCAGCGTCTTTGTAGATTTTGGCAGTGTACACGATATCCGGAGTGCCCAACACGGTGAAAATCTTAGCCAGTTGGTTTGTCGTGCTGGTGCCTGGGAATAGCGGCTTACGGCCTAATAATTCCGCTAAAATGCAGCCCGCGGACCATAAATCGGACGGTTTATCGTACCGACAGCCGTCCAACAGGATCTCTGGTGCGCGGTACCACCGCGTGACCACGTACTCGGTCAACGGCACAAACGCTTGGTCCTGCTGCTGGTCCTTTGTCTTCTTGGGCAACTTCGCTTGGTTGTAATCCACGTACCGTGCTAGTCCGAGATCACAGATTTTGACATCGCACGTGCTCGTAACCAAGATATTGCTGGGTTTCAAATCGCGATGTAAAATATTCGCCGAGTGTAAATAACTCAGCGCGCGTAACAGTTGGCGCATCAAATACGCGACATGTTCATCGGTCAGCGTCTGTGACGAGTGGATCACTCGATGCAAGTCGGTTTCCATGAGATCGGTCACTAAATAGATATCCTCCAAATGGCAAAGCCGTTCAGGTGGCCGTAAAATATCAAACAATCGGATCAAATTTGGGTGTTGCAATTGCCGCAGCAAACATAATTCGCGTAAAATACGCTTAGTATCCGGTAAATCACGGAACGCATTTGTAATTTTCTTGATCGCAACCGTGGCGCCACTTTCTGTGTCGCTTGCAGCGATCACTTCCCCGTACGTGCCAGCGCCAACGACTTTGATGAGTTGGTACTTGGTGGGCAGTTCAAATTGGGTCTTTTTCGCATTGAAAACGTAATTTTCGCAGCGCAATTGGTCCAGTCGCGCTTGTATATGACGTTGTTCCTCCGTGGTCGTCGTTGGCGTTAGCGTCGTTGTTGTTGGTATGGTTGTCGTTGGAGTGGTTGTTGTTGGCGTGGTCGTGGTCGTTGTTGGCGTTGGCGTGGTTGTGGTTGCTGTTGGCGTGGTCGTGGTGGCCGGTTTCGCTCCCACACGGTACAGTTCGCGCACCATCCTCTCACTCGCGTACCCACCTGCCCCCAGCAGCAACGAGGACGTACCAGATGACCGCCGGCGTCCATGGCGACTGTTGCTGCTGTTGCTGCCATTGCTGCTGTGGCTGGTACCTTGCATTTTCGGGTCTTGGAGCGCCTCGGCCGAGTGAATGGTTGGTGCAAAAATCACCGCGACTTGGATCCGTCCACGAAAGACCGTCGGTGGCGCCCACGACTCCCTGCAGTCGTTGTACTGGTCGCATAGATTATGCCACCGTGGCAATGCGCCATTGGCTTTGGCCTCCGCGGAGCCGCCGTTGAATAACGCTAAATGTGGCGTTAAATTGATTTTACACACGCCTAAAAGCGCATCAGCCGCCATAAACCGGCTTTGGAAGACTTCCAATTTCACAAAATACGCGTGGCCGCGCGCGCAGCCAGGGAATTCAAGACGAAGATTTGTATTCCACTCTGGTCGAAGAGTCGCCTGCTGCTGGCTCACGTTCTGCTGTTGTAGTGGTGGGCACTTGCAGATGCTGGTCACACATCCGCTTGGGTCGCCGTACGCTGCAAACGTTCGCTCGCCTGATAGCCCAGCCGCTCGTTTCAGTCCACGAAACAACCGCGTGCTCGCGGAAGGCCTTCGCTTTTCGCCATTTGTGGAAGTCGTGGAAGTAATACTACTACTACTGCTCGAAGTAGTAATACCACTCGACGACGACCGTGTGGATTTTGGCTGGATATCACCTGGATGAGAACTACTGGATCCAGATCCAGTTCCAGTACCACTGTGAGTACTCGTGTCCAACCCATCCAGTGTCCGCTCTTGGTGGGGGCCATCTTCAAGGATACAGCGCACATACACGGAGCTTGGCTTCTTCTCTTTCTCCTTAATAGAGGCCCCCTGGACCGCATCCGCAGGTGTGACTTGCTGGGCACGGAGGATTTGCACATAAAACATCCCGGGCGGAATCTCATGCGCGATGGAAGACGTTTCGCCTGGCAACACCAGTCGAATGTTTTCACCTTTTGCGCCACCGTCAAAGGCCACGGAAAGCGCCACAGCGTCGCCATTCAAGTGCCACCGCACGAGTCGACCTTTGTAGTCCAGCCAAAGCTCATGAACAAACAGTTGCGTCACGCGTCTGCCGCCTAAATCGATCAAGTTGAATGTCTCCTTGCCAGTGACCACGAGCCGCTTCTCCCACATCATCGACGGTGTCAGCAATGGGCTACTATCGCTAGTAGTCGCTGTGGATGACGGCGATGGCTGAGCAGTCGTCACACCGGTAGTAGACCCAGCGCTACCAAGAAGCTGGGACGACTTGGGTGGCATGGGCGACGGCGTGCCAGGCTCCGTGTCGTCACCGAGCGCGTCGATACAGTCGGCGTCGCCTTGGGTCAATTCCACGACGTCAACCATTTCAAAGGATTCCACGACGACCGACTCTAACAACGTCGAAATGAACAGCAAAACGCCGTCGTATCGTCGATATTGGCCCCAAAAGGGAACAATCGGTGGGAAATTGGAGGTCACGACGATATCCGGGTGGATACACCGAAACAAAAGAGGCATTTCGTGGATTTCTTGCTTGAGAAGAGCGCCCAAAAGCCGATAAAACTTGGCCACGTCGAGCGCTTGAGACGCAAAGCCCACTGGTTGTGGGCGATCTGGAACGTGGCCAGTCGAAGCCGAAGAAGCCTTGGCGATGGCATTACGGATCGCTCGCATCCACTGGTCTTTTTCAAACGCCGTGCGTGAACTCAAATGATGGACGCGGTGTCCCTCGGTGGCCACGTGGAAGCGGTGGTGCTTTGCAGTTGCTCCACTGCTGAAAGAGCCCTTTCCATTGCCATTGGTATCCTCATCATTTGCGCCTTCGACGCGCTGCACTTGGATGCGGCCGATGAGCTTGGCGTTGAGCATGAAATCTTCCCGCGACTCGTAGTACGCGAGTGTGTCGCCTTCCAGCACACAATACGTCGCCTTCCAGTGGGCCAGGACATCGCTCTTTTTGTGGAGATACCCTTCAAAGGCGATCCCTTTCTCGGACCGGTAGCGCAGGGTATGGGACCGTGCTCTCGTGGTCCCAGTCGGGTGGCCGTGGGATCGTTGGCGTGGCTGTTGGTGCTGCTGATTTCTGTCGGCGAGCACATCTGCGGCGTCGTCATCTGATCCCCGGGTCCGACGCTTGCCCTCGTCATCCACCCGCTTGTCTGCATCTTCTTCAACATCGTCATCTTCCTCCTCTCCTTCGCAAAACGCCGACAGCGTGTCGCGACGCGACGTCGGTCGTCGAGGTGGAGAAGTGCCAGGTTGAAGCCGCTGTTGAATGATCTTTAAAAAAGTTTCCAAATGTTGCTGCTCAATTTGGTCGGTCGTTTTCAAGGCAATCGCAAGCTGTTCCGACCCGTGGAGCTGCTCGATGCGCACCAATACCACAACCTTTTTATTCACACTCTCTTGGGCTAAAATGGTCAGCGTAGCGTACGCGTAGACTACAAACACACGCTCGCCCTGGAGAAGTTCCGTGCCCGCGAGCGACCGCCCCTGAAGGTGTTCGGCTTGTTCTATCCCGTCGGATGGCTCTTGAATCACGACGATATCGTCGCCAAGACACTGCAATAACTGGTCCTGGAAGTCGAGCTGTTCGTCTTGGTCCATCGCCGCGGCGACCGCGAGAAACGACCCTTCCAAGTCGCCACTCGCACTGCGAAGACTGGCCGTTCGTCTACTGCCGATGAACGTGTCGCTGCTCGCCAGCCGCGCTCGGTACATCGTGAATGAACAGCTACCGCGCGCGGCGCTTGTCGCACTTGACCACAGCGTGTGGAATAACGCAAGCACCATCCACGGCGCACCAGGCGGCGCCGGTTGGTCAATCTGGAAAGCAGCGCCTCCACTTGCGGTGACCGTCGGATCGTCCTCACCGGTGAGCGTGAGATTGCTCTCTCGGCGCGCAAGAGCCTGACGTGACGACGCCATGTGCGGTATGTATACACAGTGTACAGTACGTGTAGAAGAGCGACGCGCTTGTTGGGGACGCGTGCGAGGCGGGAATGGCGAGCGTCGGTTTGGTCGCCTTCCCGGAAGCGCGGCTTTCTTGTGAAACGTGGCTGATTCAAAGAGGGGAAACCAGAGTGATGGTCACTCGGCACAATAACCGGTACACATACCGGTATTGGTTTGGTGATGATGTTCACCAAAAATTTGGACACCAAACAACGCAAATCGTGGCTGGTCCAAGTTGAGTGGGGAACTGCGCGTCGTACCGCAAAAGTATGTGAATAATACCGTTGCGCTCGGACCTTGCAGCGTCGGCCCATGGGCACAAGCGAATGCACCACGCCACAGACGACGACTGCTCGTACCAGTCGCCCAGATCGAGACGTACGTGTTGCTTGACAGCAACATTTCTCGCCACTGGCGCTTGTTGGGTTTTGGACTGAAAGACTGTGAACGTCCAGCACAGCAGACGATGGCCGACTTGCATGGATCGTCGCCATGCACCCATGGCCTCGCTGTGATAACAACCAAGAAAACTGTGCAAAATACTGTGCCGTGTGTACACAGTTCGTAACCCCACCCCAGCCGACGTCACTTCGCATTTAATACCTCCCACAAGATGCCCACGAATTCTTGCATCACCGGCGAGGGCATGAATCAAGCGCTTACAGCGTATGCAAGTACGTGGCGCCATGGCGGCTCCCAACGCTCTCGTGCCGGCATTGAATTCCAAAGTGAGCGTATGGATTGTGCTTCGTCAATCCCCATCGGAAGTTTGCCGCTGTCTTTCTTTCCGCCGTGGGTCACAATCTGGTGGAGGATACTGATACTGCACGACCCGCATCTGTCTCTCTCTATCCATGGCGTGGAGTTGTTTTCTTGGTCGTACTGGTGCGGTGCAGCTGTTGTTGTTGTCGCTGTGGTGAAGATGGCTTTTCTTCCGACTGGATGATTCTTGCAAGGCACCATTTGCAGTGCGATGTCAAGTACGCGGTGACTCTCGATTGCTTCGGCTTGGCCATTCTCCAGCAGCTCCATGACACAAGCTTTTCCACGATGTGGCGAGTAAAAAAAAAGTACGAATGAATGCCGTCGGTTGAGTCGGCAAAAAAAAAATGGATCCGTGAAAAAAAGGAGCGCCGTCTTCTCGTTCGATCCATTTTCAGAGGCATCGCATACCACCTCTTGGTCGCTTGCTTTGGCTGCTGCTTCCATGGGCTTCGTGCTGGACTCGTCGATCTGCAGGACACGGTGGATCGCTTGCGCCATTTCCGTGCGTGTTGGCCTGGTCATCGTAAATGAGCTCGAGCGAGACCAGGCTGGTGTTCACGAACGCGCTCATGAGTGAGATTGTTTTTCGCATCGTGCGAAAGCCTGCTGGGGATAATGGCAAGTCCATCACAGCGAAGGAGAGTCGCAACCTTCGATTCTTGGTGCGACACTCAGTGCACTTGGTGCCAATTGGACCATCATCGACAAGTTGTCAACGACAACCCAGTCAGTCGCGACACATCGGGAGGCGGGGCGGAGAAGGTTTCCCTTTCGCTCTCTGACGCACAGTAGTGAACTGTAGTGGTGGGTATGGACCGCGAGAAACAACCGCGTCGTGATGATGATTCGAGCCAGACCGCGTCTCAACAACAACAACAACGATGAAGACGAAGTCCAACGTTTGCGTTGAACATAAGCACTTTCCAACGGCAGTGACTGCTCTTTTTTTGTGTGTTGGTGGTGTTTCCGCCTGATCTTCAATTGCTCAAAAACTGCCAGCGAAATGGTGTGATCCATGGTGATCTCCTACAGGCCTGTTCGCGCCACGCCTGTGATGTGACTGTGAGTCGAGATGGCATTCGATTGCTTTTTTTTTCGGCTGGTGTCGGTGCTTTTACCACGGCCGTGAGCTGCGCGGTGGTCTTTGATCATCAAGGCCCACGCGTGCAACTGCTTGTATCACGTGGCAGCAGCGTTAGCAGCGACGGAGGAGGAGGAGGAGGAGGAGGAAGCGGATGCCCAACCCTCCCCCCAACGAGTCCGCATGATGAGAAACGCGCCGCCCCATTTCCAGCGACAAGCCGATGGAATTCCGTGAAAACAAGCGCTGTGGAGAGAGACCCGTCCAGGCGACGGACACATCCAGCAGTTCCAAGTGTGTGCGAGTCGGATCCATCGCTTTGAGAAAACAAAAATGCAAAGGGCGAGCCACGAAATGGAAGCGCCCAGTCGCGACGCAGCCAAACTGCTGAGCATGGCTTTTATTGTTTTTTTCTTTTTCTTTGTGCTTGCTGGTGTTTTTTTGGACACTGGTGCCGGTGACCAGCCAACAGCAGCAGGCAGCGTGGAATCACCAGCAGCAGCGGGCTGATGGCTTCGCTGGAGGACAAGGCGACTTGGCCCCTTTTTGTTTTTTGCTTTGCTTTTCTCTCGCGGTGGCGCTGGACAGAAGACACGATTTGGCTGCAGCGGCGCAGTGTTTTTGCCATTTTCTGCGGCCAAGTTCTCTCGTTTTTGAGCATGGACAACGTATTACCACCTCAGCGATACTGCGGCGGCCACCTCTACCAAAGAAGAAGACGATCCCGATTCCAGCTCGGCAATGGTATCAATCTTGGTGCGATTGATGGGCGTGTCGCTTGCGGAAGACCGGGACGAGTACGAATCGGCGGATTTCTCGCCGCCGCAGTCCAGTTGCCAGTTACCATGTCCAGCTTCCACAACCGCGACCAGCACACCGCTTGGCATCCCGCGCGCTGCCATTGCGTGGGCTTCTCGCCTCTGCGACCACCAAGAGTTTTGGCGCTGTGTGCTTCTGTGTGCGGCGCATGTTGCGCACGATGTGCTGGGGCGTCGCACAACAGTGCGTGGCGGGAACCAGGTGTCGGGCGACAGTCGCATTTACTCGCGATTAATATTGGTGCTTTCGCCACCCCAGCGAGAACGACGTACACTGCTGGGTGCCGATGAGCATCGAGTCTCCTTCACGAATTGCGCGGCCACGGCGTTCATGATTTTTTGGAAAACGTGACGATATTTTGAATTTGGGATCCTATATTCTCACCAAAAAAAACAAAAAAAATCATACTTGCGACAGTTTTGGAGCTGGGACGGAGTGTACTGTACGAGTGATGCCACGTGACCAACCTGTGGCTGTGCCAACGGTGCGATGTTCTTCTGAGCATTTGCGGCATCCACAGTGGATCCACAACCAAAACAGACAGCCATCGAACAGAGCAAACAAGATGGAGCGTGCCGAGCCAGTCGATGCGATGTTGTCCATGGCGCCATCGCATCCAGTCGTCCAGGCTGCGACGGCTGTGGGTGTGCCGCGACGGAGCGACAGGCAAGCAAAGGCCAAGCCAAAGAAGTGCAAGCGTACAGCGGACGATGAAGATGAAGATGAAGGTGAAGAAGAGGAAGATGCCGTTGTGGCTCGTAGCGCAAGAAAAAAACCAAATCTAGGCACTGGAAGCGATGGACGACGAAGCTGCCGCTCTCCAGGAAATTCGGAAGCCAGCGACCGGAGAGCCAAGGCTGCCATGCAAGCAAGTGGTTATTGCGTATAACGCGCTTGCACAAGAAAGAAACTGGCCACCGCGGACGCGTACCGCGTGCCGCACGCAGCTCGCTGGTGGCTACCACGCCAGCCACTACTGGACAAAGGAGCAAGTGGCCTTTCTTGTCGACTTGAACAAGAAAGAAATATCCACAAGCGCGATGTACGATGAGTACAAAAGAAAAGCGATGGCAAACGGATGGCCAGTGCGCACGCCACGATTGGTCCATGACCGCGTGCGAGTTGGGCGCTCGCAACTCGAGAAGGAAAATTCAGCAGCAACGCCAAGCCGACATGGTGGCTACCAGGAACCCGCAGTCGATGGCGATGGCGATGCGGCCGCAAGGGAGACTTCTACTCGGGTACTAGCCGGTCGAAAGAGCCGCAGCAGTGCGCCACGAAGGAGACGACAGCGAAGACGATGGGCTAGTGGACGTGGTTCTCGTTCCCAAGGAGAAGACCACCAAGCCGAAGGCGACAAAGACCTTCACCACCAACAATGATGCCGATTATCCGGTGGTTCCTCCCAGCTGGCACGCCAAATCCACGATTTGTGCCAAAGCCGATGCAAAATTGTTGCGTTTGTTGCTCGAGCGAGCGCCACTGGTTGAAACGTCGGCCGAGCATCAAGAAATGCTTGAAGAAATTGGGAATGCGTTTCCCAGTGGCAAGTTGCAGTCGTCTGCGAGTGTTGAGCTCCGCATCGCGTGGCTGTTGCGAATCTTGAACGACAATTTGCATGCCCAGCAAAACGCCATGACGCCAAGCTTGCGAGCGATGTTGACCAAGTGTGAAGCCCACTCACTCCACAAGTGCCAAGTCGCTTCGTCAGCCAAGCCAAAGATGAAAAAGAAAAAGCCGATGACGAGACCCGGTGGTCTCGCTGCAGTGGGATTGGAAAATGACGACGACCAGCCAGCTCGCGAAGAGCCGCCACTACCACAAGAACAACCCACCACTACTGTGGACCGCGAAGGCGGCGACAGCGAGACAGAGAAGGCCAAGACGAAAAAAAAAGGCTCCCGCAACGGCACCGCACGTGTGGACACCAAGGTCGAAGAACAGCTGATGGAACGCGTGCTGGATCGCGTCGTGGAGCTCACGATGGCAACGCGCAAGATGGGAATCTGGGATGCACTGGCGCACGAGTCTTCTGGACGGTTCCCCAGTGGGCGAAGCATCCAACATCCCGTCAAGTGGTTGTTGAAGCTGGCCAAAAACACAACGCATGAACAGCACGGCAATTTGTCTGCCAAGCTGAAAAAGATGTTGATTCAGTACGAAGAAATCATTCTTGGCATTGCCAAGCCAAGTGACGTGCCAGGTTTTCAAGTGGGGGAAGAGGACGCGCAAGACGACAGAGCCACTGCGGATGCAGGCGACCAAGAAATGGTGGCCGTGGACTCGCTTTTGTTGCGCGAAGCTCTTTGTGCGCGTCCGTTCCAGCAGGAAATAGGTAAACGCATGAAGCGATGGGGCCAAGTGGCGTTGCGCGTCACAGAACAACTCAATAGTGGTGATGGCAGTGGTGGCCGACAAGAAGAGACGAACAAGGAGCTGTTTCCGAATGGCCAAAGTTGCGTCAACCGTGTGAAGACACTGGCCAAGGCGTTGAAAAAGAACTGTGGTGATGATGATGGCGATGTCACACTCACAGCCACCCAAAAGGAGATGCTCAAATTATTGAAGTCGTGTTACAAGGCCACGTGGCCTGTGAACGACGCTGACTTTTCCAGCCAACACCACGACTACTTGAAAAGGATCGGCAGACTCACCAGTGCAACCAAGCGTCCGGCCACTGCTTCCACACAGCATTGCTCTGGTCTGCCTGTGGAAACTAGTGGCAAGAGGAAGAGACAAGAGGTTGAACCAGTGGAAGGCGACCATCCACGTAAGAAGAAGAAGACGGTCAGAGCGCAAGCAGGTGGCGATGAAAATGGTGGTGCGGATCGTACTGGTCATATCACGGATGCTACGGAAGCCGTGGTGACTGGGACGACACCAGAGCAAATCCAAAGCAGCCAGCCCGTGCCACCACAACCACAACCACAACCACCAGCAGCACACGCACCAGCACCGTCCTCGACGGATGAGGCGGCGTCACTGATGCCTGGACTCTGGGAGAAGATCCAGATGGACAAGCAGGACAAAGAGCGACAAGACCATCGCGAACAAGTGCAGACGCTGATCATGATGGTCCAGTCCGAGTGGAGCGAGTTGAACAAAGAGCGCCACGACCATCGTGCGCAGCTCCAAAAAATAGTTGAGATGGTCCAGTCCAAGGATGAGACCCTCCAAAGCGAGAGACACCGAAGCGAGAGAGAAGTCGACCGAAGCGACCGGATGGCGAAGGATCAAGCCCATCGAAGTGAGCGGATGACGATCTATGAAATGATGCAGAAAGTAGCGGAATTGGCCCAACGCGATCGGTGATTTTTTTTTTTTTCTCCGCTTTTATAATATATTTTGTGTGTTTAATTTTTGTTTTTGACTCCTCTCAAAGCTGAAAAAAAAGGGGTCATCTTCTTCTGCGGTCGCGCCTCGCTTGGATCGCGTCGAAGCGAGTGGTCGTGGCTTCGCCTTGTCCTTCTCCAGGGACGGCGGCACGGTTGTCCAAAGTAGAAAAAAAACACACACACCAAAGAAAAAAAAAAAAAAAATACGCCATGCTCCACAGCCCGACGCATCCATATCGTGGCTAGCTCGTCTTTTGCTCTATTTTTGAAAAAGAAAATGCCGATTTGGGGGTGCCAACGTCAAAGGGGACGCAACGGCGCAAGTGGTTCAAACAAAGAGGCCGATCAACACGGGATGGATGTCAACCTTGATGGGCACAAGACAAACCGCCATTCCATTTCCATGATCGTCGACTCACGGCGTCCCACGATCTCCATCCCACCATACTCACGCGTGGTCGTCGATGGTCGTCGTTCCTACTGCCGGCCTTCGTCATCTTCATCTTGTACCTTGGGGTCGCTGGTGAGATCGTCGCTTCGGCGCCATCGTCGCATTTCTTTGACTGTTGCCCCCACCACGCGATCGGGGCCATTCCCTTTGTGTGGTATTCTCCTCTTCCAATACAGCGACCAACTCACAAAAAAAAAAAAATCCAGCAGCCGTAAAGTGACCATCACTCTGGCTGCAACTTGAAGTCCACGGAGCTCTTGGAACTACCATTTGTCAACGGTGGGGTCAAGCCAAAACAAAACACAAACGGTGCGATGGAGGAAATCATCGAGTTCATCGATGTGGCGTTGTACTTGACGCCACCGCATCCAGATGCCGACGAGGAAGTCGACCTGATGGAGGTGCTCGCAGCCCGAGAGCAGAATGCGTCTCTCCCTACTAGTCCTGATGGCGATGGAGACGAAGCAAGCCAACGACTGGATGAGCAAGAGCGCAGTGTAGAAGACGCGCTAGCAGCTGTCCAATTGTCGAGCGATGCATCGTCTGAAGAAGCTGAGAAGGAGGAGGAGGATGTCTCCATGGAGGAAGCCAATGCGAATGACTCCCGTACATCCAGCGACGACAATATGGCGTCGTCGTCATCGCCCGACCAAGAGGCTTCTCCTGGCCAAGGCAGCAACAGCGACGAGAAAGAGTCAGTGGCAGTGAGAGTGACGAAGGCATTGAAAGCGTGTGGGCTGGTGCGTCCCATTGGGTCGAGTCTATGTATGCCAACGCAGCCAACGCGCTTCTGGTCCACGCCTGCCACTGCGTTTCTTCCCACCGCTGCGACCATGGAGAGTTTGGCGCGTTGTGCTTGTGTATGCGGCGCATATTGCGCGTAATGTGCTGGGCGTCCCACAACAGCGAATGGCGGAAGACGTTTGCCGCCAAGAGACTGGTCCATTTGCTCGCCTACCATTCGCTCCATTGTGGAGTCGATAGTATTAATACTTTCGCCACAGCAGCGGAGACGACGACGACGCGATGCTTGGTGCCGCTGTGTGCCGAGCTGAAAAGGGTGTGACCTCCCACGATTTGTCAATCTCCGCCAGGTATGTGAACACGGAGAGAGAGGCCATTTCCATGAGCAATAGGAAACATGGCAATTTGTGGGGCAGCACTTGCAAAAAAATACCATTCACAATATATATATATTTTACTAATATACATTTTGGCAAAAAGGAAAAAGCGCTTTCTTGTTTTCTTCACCGATCGCGTTTGACCAATTCCATGAGCGAAACAAACTCATCGCGGCGGTCTTGCCGTTCTTGCTGCATCATTTCCAGCACGGTCATCATCTCACTGCGGTGGGTTTCTCGCTCGGTCTTGAGCATCTCGACCATGGAATGGAACTCGCTTCGCTCGGACTGGACCATCTCCATCATTGTGTGCAGTTGCGCGCGATGGTCTTGCCGCTCCTTGTCGATCTTGTCCACAAGCGACTTGGATTGGTCGCGCAGTTCGCCACGGACTATCTTGAGCTTGGCGTGGTCGCGCACGGCGCGCAAGCGGAGCTGGTCCATTTGTTCTTGCAGCGCTTCCACACCGCGTGCGTCGGGTGGCAACGGATCCGCTGCATCCATTGAGGATGATAATAGTGGTAGTGGTGGTGGTGCTGTTGTTGGCGATCGTGGTGGTTCCACGGACAGGATTGGATTTGGAAGCGGGCTGGCTTGGGCTTTCGCTTTTTGTGGTGTGGTCCCAGCCGCAATGGTCCCCGTAGCACCATCATTATCGCCACTTCCTTGCACCTCCACCGTCTTCTTCTTGCGTGGATGGCCAACTTCCATTGGTACAACCTCTTGCCTCTTCCTTTTGACGATTCCTTTTTCCCCAGACAGGCCGGGTTTCTCATTGAATAGATCCATCTTTTGCCGTGATGCTACTGGAGTCATCGCACGACCGCGTGACACCTTGGAAGGGGTTACCGGAGAATGCTTCGTCACAGTGGTGAGCTTGTCGATTTTTTCCAAGTAGTCGTGGTGTTGGGTAGTCAAGTCAGCGTCGTTCATTGGCCACTTTGTCTTGTAACACAATTTCAATAATTTCAGCATTTCCATTTGGGTGGCTGTCATCTCAACCTCTCCATCATCACCACCATTTTTCAACACCTAGGTCAGTTTCTTGATGCGGTTTAAACAACTTTGCCCATTCGGAAGGAGCTGCTCGACTTCTTGTGGGCCACCACTGCCATCGCCATTGAGTTCATTGAGTTGTGATGTGACGCGCAACGCCACTTGGTCCCACAACTCCATGCGTTTACCCATTTTCTGTTGAAAAGGACGCGAAGAAAGAGCTTCACGAAGCAAAAGCGAGTCCATGGCCACCATTTCTTCATCTCCATTCGCATCCGCTGTGTCTTTGGCGTGCTTTCTGCCAGAATGCGCTGTAGAAAGCGTTTTCGGCGTCTCCGACTGAGAAGGTGGACCTGTTTTCCTCTTCTTCGTTGGTGGCGGTACTTGCTCTATGTCTTGCATTTTTTCTGCGCTTGGCTTGACTATGCCAATGCTGATTTCTTCAAATTGAGTCAACAACTTCTTCAGCTTGGCTGTCAAGTTGCCGTGCTGTTCATGGGACAGCTCTTTCACCAGTTTGAGCAGCCACTTGACGCGATGGTGGATGCTCCACCCATTGGGGAACCGTCCGCCCGAATCACGAGCGAGCGCGTCCCAGATTTTCATCTTTCGCGTTGCCGTCATGAGCTCCACGATGCGATCCAGGACGCGCCGCATCATCTTTTCTTCCATCTTGGCGTCCACGCGAGGAGTGACGTTGCGCGAGCCTTTTGGCTTTGGCTGTGGAACGTACTCCTCTTCCTCCTCCGCTGCGTCACTCGCGGCGTTGGCATCCACGGTTTCGGCTTGCGGCGGCTCTTCGTGATCGGGTTGGTCGTCATTTTCCGACTCCACTGCCGCAACAATCACCCTTTTCTGTCGCTTGTGATTCGGACTCTTTGCTTTTGTCGTCGTTTTCTTCTTCTTTTTCTTTTGCTTGGCGGACGAAACCACCAGTTTTTGGTCTTTGCACATGTGGAGCGAATCGGTTTCACACTTGGTCAACAACTCCCGCAAGCGTGGCGTCATGGTTTTTGCTCACTATGGAAAGGATCATTGAGCACTCGCAACAACCACGCGACGCGTTGGCGAACACTCGCCGACGACTGAAACTTTCCACTCGGAAACGCCTTTCCAATGCTGGCAAGCATTTCTTGTTTCTCGGCCGACGTTTGGACCAGTGGCGCTCGCTCGAGTACCAACCGCAACAATTTTTCATCAGCTTTGATACAAATCGCGGATTTCCCGTGCCAATTCACAGGAACCACCGGATAATCCGCATCGCCGTCATCATCTTTGTCATGGGTAGTGGTGGTCGTCTTCGCCTTGGGCTTGGTGGCCTTGAGCTTGTAGGTCTTCTCTTTGCGGACCAGCAACACGTCCACCAACCCATCATCTTCGCTCTGGTCTCCTTCGTGGCGCTCTGTTTGGATCGGCACTGGCTCTCCGACGGCTACCACCCGAGTAGTAGCCTCCCTTGCGGTAGCATCACCATCACCATCGACTCCAGGTTCCTGGTTGCCACTTTGGAAGTCATTATACTCAGCGACCATCTTTTGTAATTTTCCAGTCAAATTGCGATGCTCATCGTGGCTCGCATCTTTGAGCACCATGACAAGCCACGATACTCGTGACTGCACGCTTCGCCAACTGACAAACGCCATTTTGTGCTTGGTATTCAAAATGTGGGTCATTTCTTCCCATTGTTCCATTTTCACGCGGGTCGCGCCTGGTGGCGCGAGTCGTTTCCTCTCCAAGAGAAGGCGCATGATCAGCAAGTCAATCCGCAAAACAATCGTTGCTTTGCCAGCGCTTGATTTGAACGGATTGAACCGTTCGACTCGCTGAGTGGTGACGATGCGCGAGCCCCTCCTTCGTGGTGTTGTCGCCTCCGATTTGTCAGCCAGCTCCTTCTCCATGGTATCGGCGTCTTCGTCGGCATCTCCGTCGCTGCCATCACTGCTACCAACATCCCCATGTGACGGCGCAACCTCATCTTCCTTTTCTTCTTCCTGTGTGTTGCTCTTCTGTCCAACCGATTTGTCATCGTCTTGCTGCTCGTTTTCTTCTTCGTCAAACTCAGACTCAGGCTCGGACGCGGAGAGAAGGTGTCCGTGGTCTTCCATTTCCCCAAGCTCTCGTGGTCGCTTCTCTGTGGTAATAGTAGTGATGGTGGAAGTGTTGCTGCCTCCGTGCTCGATGTCCGATGGCTCCTTGTACGATGCCAACATCTCACACATCGGTGGTGTCAGGTTACCATGTTCCGGATGCGTGCGGTCATCGTACACTTGCAAGAGCCATCGGACACGCGACTGGACGCTTTCTCCATTCACCACCGAGCCGCCACTCAACTCGTTCAGTGTCGTCGCGGCTTCTTCCCAGTACGCGGCGTCGGTCGCATCGGCACCGACTACCGTGGTCAGCGACTGTTGCTTGCCATGGAGAAGCTGCAGGATCACTGGATCGAACCACGGGTCCACCGTCTCGACCCATCCAGATTCACCGTACTTGTCCCCATCACCATGCGCTTCGTTGTCGTCGTCTTGCGCTTGGTCTTTGGATTCGTCGTCGTCTTCCGCCATGATCTGGATGTCAGCGGTGACTCGGATACCAGAACCAGTGCTGGTACCACCAGGCTCGGCAGTGGCGCTCGTTGTACGTTCTTCATCTCTTTGTTCTTCGCCGCCTGCGTCATTCGCAGTGATCGCGATGCCTTCCATGAGGTGGTGCTTTCTCTTCTTCTTCCCACTGGCTTCCACTGTTTTCTGGCTGTCGTGGCCAATACTACACGCGCTTCCGCCACTGGCGAGCCCGAGATAAGCATGGTGGGATCCGTAGAAGGCGGTGATGAGATTGTACCGGCCTCTGCCCTTTATGGCGACCTGGAAGGAGCGCCATCGCTTGTCGTCGGAGGCGGATGTTGCTGCTGGTCGTTTACCGCCACCACCATGATTTTTGTTTGTTTCCCTTTGGAATTTTGTTCTTGTTTTTGTGGATTTGTGGAAAACAGACTGTACCTAGAATCTGGTACCATGTGCCATGTCTGCTGTACCGAAATGTTTCAGGATATTTCCGTTTCGGTCGAAAAAGAACGAAAAGCCTGGATTCCAGGTTTTGGATCTTTTTGCCTCCAGGCCGGAAGCTCCGGCCAAAGTTTGGTGGATCAAAGTTTCACAATGAAACTCAGAACATCAGACCAATCTCTTCTGAGAAAAACACCCATCCAGCAACGACAGTCACGAGTAGGTGTCACATAAACGAGCCAGCCTGGGATGGTTTTCAGAGGATCAGCAGTCGCCGCCCTGACCACGTCGCCATCAGCAATTTAACCACGGGGGCCAAGAGGACCAATTCACAAGCTGCTGTTCAGTTCTGACCACTGCAGTCAAAATTTGGCACCGGTATGGACGGCAAGGCCGAAATTTTCTCCTATTGTATTGGTACAGTGGTGAAGATGGCAGGCTGGCACAAGGATTTCCATCACTGACGCGTGGGTGCGGCTTTCGTCGGCAGCCTTTTGCAAAAGTCCGCAGGCTGAGCCCTCATGCTGAGGATTTTCTTCATCAGTCGACTAAGCTTCTGGGAAAAAGGATCTCCGCAAGATCGCACGAAGTGTGAATCAGAAAAGAGTAGTAACCACCCATACAGCACCCAGTCACTGTAAGTTACTGTTGGTTTGGTTCCAACGTTGATTGACCAGCCGCCGCGAATAATGGCCCAGAGAACTGTGGGATGGAATGGACAGCTTTCATCTGAGTCTCAAAGGTCCCAGTGCATTGTGGGTTCCATTCATTCCGACACCCAGTACTGTCCGACGCTGTACAGTGTACAAAATGAAGGGGCGTTCCTCCCTTCAAATGTCAAATGCCCTGGGGGCCCCAGGCCACCAACCCGCGCACACATGCCTTCCATTCTTCTCACTTTGCAATTTTCCAGCAAGCCACCAAGCCACACACCAGCTCCCTCACTCACAATGAAGATCTCTGCTGTTCTCGCCACGGCTTCTCTTGTGCTTGGCGTCGCCCAGGCGGTGGACATCAACCCACTCATCCTCGGCGGCACGGAAGTGCCCGTCAACACCAAAAGCTACACCGTGGGCATGCGCCGCACGGCGGCCGGCTCGACTTTCTGCGGTGGCTCGCTCATCTCGCCCATCCATGTGCTGACCGCTGGCCACTGTTACGGAAACGCCAAGTTTATCGCCGTTGGCACCCACTTCTTGAGCGGCAGCACCGATGGCGAGCGCATCGCGGTCAAGAAGGAGACCCGCCACCCAAGCTACAACGCCGACACGATCACGTACGACTACAACATCATTGAGCTGGCGACGCCGTCCAAGTATACGCCTGTGTCGCTCCTCGACGCTGACTCGGAGACTTTTGTGGGCGCCTCTGCGACGACCATGGGCTGGGGCACCACCCGTTCGAGTGGCTCGCAGTCCAAAGTGCTGCTTCGTGTGGATGTCCCAGTGTTGTCGGATGTGGCCTGCAAGGCCGCCAAGCTCACAGGCGCTCCGATCTCGCCGACCATGTTCTGTGCCGGTGGCGCCTTGAACAAGGACTCGTGCCAGGGCGACTCGGGTGGCCCTATCATCTTGGAGCGGGCCGCGAAGGACGATGTGCTTGTCGGTCTTGTGAGCTGGGGCGATGGATGCGGTGTCTCGGGCAAGCCAGGCGTGTACTCCAAGCCAAACGTCGTCAAGAGCTGGATCCAGGCCAACGCGCCAAACGCGACCTGGGTCGCTTAGGTAGGAGGAGCAAAGAATTTTTGAGAGAAGAGTATTAGCTTTAGGCAGGCGTAGTGTCGGATACCGGTATTATTGCCTGGAGAGTGTTGTTTAAAACAAATATATGGATGTTTTGGGTTCTTCCACTTCATGACTTTCGATCCTCAAGCAATTGATGGGTTTCAGATCCTCCAGGATAACGTTGGACAGTGCAGTCTTTCCCGTCGTGTTCGACTGCACCATTTACTTATTACCTGTCAAACCTGTTAACATACTCTAGGTATTTCAGGTATTATCCCTGAGCTGAAACCGGATATACGGTTAGAGATGATACTATACTTAGTGTGCTGTACAATATCAGTGACTGGCTGGCCCAGTTTTGTCCGTTTGAATCTACAGCCCTTCAAAGTATCCAAGAGATCAACTCTCATGACAAATTGACATATTCCCAGTCGCCCAACAAAACAGGTGGGCAGAGGCTATCCATCCACGAATCTTTGACAGTCAGCAGCATTTATGATACTTCAACAACGTACTGTACAACTTGTTGTGCGCTGGATACAGTACACTGTACAGTGTCGCGATGGCTGCATGCGTGGCAAGATTCATAATGGCAGTGCCAGTCAGTGACCCCCCTGGCTTGGATAGTCTCCCGCACACCACCAGCCACACCATGGAATTCACATGCAACGTGCTGGATTCTCCTGTCTTATGGATTCGAGTGTGCTGGAGGCTGGAGCCCTCTTGGGCCTGGGCTTCGTGCGCGGCGCTGCATTCCGCTCACTTTGCAATCTTCCGCAATCCCACCAAGTCACCTCAAGACCAGCATCACCACCATGAAGACTTCCGGTACTTTTGCAGCGGCCGCTCTCGTGCTCGGCATCGCTCAGGCAGTCGATATCCAGCCGCTCATCCTGGGTGGCACTGTGGTGCCGGCTGGTACCAAGACCTACACGGTTGGTCTCCGCAGCACCAAGGCAGGCGAGACCTTCTGCGGTGGCTCGCTCATCTCGCCCACCCACGTGCTGACCGCTGCTCACTGCGCTGGCGAAGCCAAGTTCATCTCGATTGGCTCGCACTTTTTGAGCGGCAGCAAGGACGGCGAGCGCATCGCTGTCAAGAACGAGTCGCCTCACCCGTTCTTCAACAGCGAGACGCTCACGTACGACTACAATATCATTGAGCTGGCCACGCCGTCCAAGTTTACGCCCGTGGCGCTTCTGGATGGCGACTCCGAGTCGTTTGTTGGTGCGACTGCCACGACCATGGGCTGGGGAACCACGACCTCCGATGGCTCGCAATCAAAAGAATTGCTTCGTGTCAATGTCCCAGTGTTGTCGGATGCGGCCTGCAAGGCTGCCAAGCTCACAGGAGCTCCAATCTCCGAGACCATGCTGTGCGCTGGTGGTAAGAAGAAGAAGGATTCGTGCCAGGGCGACTCGGGCGGCCCACTCATCATGGAGCGTTCCACGACCGAGGACGTGCTCATCGGTGTCGTGAGCTGGGGGGATGAGTGCGGCAAAGCTGGCAAGCCAGGCGTGTATTCCAAGCCAAATATCGCCAAGGAATGGATCCAAGCGAATGCGCCAAACGCGACCTGGGTCGCTTAAGAAGCATGTGATCCGAAGAGCCCTATAGTATTACCTTGTCGGTGGTGCATCCACACGTCGGCTCTGGTGTCTCAACAAACCGACGAAGTTAAGCGAGCATAGCACCTACTATAGAGCCCACTCAATAGATCACGTGAAGTAGTAGAAACAGGTTAATACCACATCAATTCGTTTAAACGGTACACTATTTCAACGCTCCGAAAACCCATTGGCTACATCCTCACGATGCCTTTGCCGATGCTATGAGGCTTAGACAAACGTGGAAGTGGTGGCGATGCCCTTGATCCAGCTCGCGACCGACGACACCTTGCCGTACACGCCTGGCTTGCCCGACACACCACATCCATCGCCCCAGCTCACGACACCAAGGAGCACATCGCCCGTGGACTGCTCCAAGATGATGGGG
>JAADWJ010000156.1:0-41214 GCA_023336165.1 Pythium monospermum
CCCCCCCCCCCCCCCCCTTCCGTCGTCGGACGGATCTTGTTGTTGCCGTTGGGGTTGCTCTTCTCCAAAAAATATTAATACCGGTATAGCTATGGATAGTATTATAATGTGGAGCCAGCCAAAAAAAAAAAGAAGGGGAATTTACATTTTACGGGTATTTTTTAGAACTATTTACTCTTCGGTGGTATGATTGACCCTCATTGGGAAACCAAACCTCAAAAAATAGCAACTTAAAATGCAAGTTGCCTGAAGTCATTTTGTAATCCATAATCCATGGATTATGGTAATTCAGGTTATCGTCCAACACGGCCTAAATTCCCCAAAAAAAAAAATCTCAGCTATCGAATGGCTACATTTACTGGCCAATCAAATCACTCGATTTTTAGAAAGGACAGCCAGAACTCAGACTTTGTGACCTTTCATTGTTCTTATCCGAGGCCAAGCTCAGACCCACAGCAGCTTTTGGACTGCGCCATACACGGATATATCCTTCAGTATAAGAAATGGCACGAGTCAGCAAATCTATCGACAGATACCAAATATTCTTCGTATAGAGAGTCTTGAAGTGCCTGAGACGCAATTTGTGCCCACCGCAAACGTCACTTTAAATTTGGTCACCTTTGACGCTCGAGTCCATTTGACACGCTTTTGCAGCAGTATGGAAGGCATGGAGCACGCCATTACGCAGCATTGGGACCCAGAGACCATCCTGCTGTCGTATTGCATTGCCGTGACTGGCAGCTATTGCAGTACGTTTGGTTTTGCTCTCGTTATTGTTGTTTGGAATCCGATTCTCTGACAGTCTATTGTTTGAATTTGTATCAGCGATTCAACTGATGGAGCAGTGGCGACTGCAAGAAAGCCGGCGCGGCAAGCTTGTGCTGCTCATCCTGTCTTCGATTGCGCTTGGAGGCTGTGGCATTTGGTGCATGCACTTTACAGGCATGCGCGCTCTCCACATGGACCTGGACGATGGCACCCGACTGGAAGTGCATTTTGAAGGCGGGATGACCGTGCTGTCGCTCATTTTCCCGATCGTCGGCGTGTTTATTGGACTCAAAATTGGATCCACCGACCCTTTTTTCCTGGAAGTCGAGGCTTCCCGACGCAAGGAGCTCTTGGTTGGTACACAGGCAACAAAGAAGACTCCCGATCTTATTCAGTATGCTTTGCTGACTTGGAGGAAATGTGGGCTGTGTGTGATAGGGAAAGAACCTCAAGAAAGTCAAAATGGAAGACATGGTCAAGCGCGAAAATATCCACCGCAAGATCAAAGTGGGTGGTCATCTTCTCACACGGATTGCCTCTACGAAAGAGTGTGTGTTCTAACGACCGTGGTCTCTGGATTGGTATTACGTTGTACGTGGCGCTGTTGTCTCGCCCTTGGCACATCATCGGCGGCGGCTTCTTCGCGGCGGTGGGCGTGCTCGGCATGCACTACTTGGGCATGCTCGCACAGCGCACCAACGCCAAGATGGCCTTCCATTTTGACATTGTGCTGCTTTCGTCGGTGATCGCATTTATCACAGCCAACGCCGCGTTTTGGATCCTTTTCCGAGCGGTACAGTCTGCATTTTCCGCACCCCCACCACCATCATCACACCGCAGTGGCTAACTACTGATATCTTGCTCTCCACTTGTAGTTGACTTTTTGGCCCAATTTTGAAAGCCTGCGGTTTGGAAGTGCCTTGATCATGGGGGTCGCCGTTTGTGGGACCCACTACAGCGGCATGTGTGCTGCGACGTACGAGTACGACGACGAAGACTTCACGCGCCACACGCGGTTTCTCTTCAACGGCGAGCGCGCGGCCAACATCGCGTCCCACGCGTCGTTGTTTGTGTGCTTTTGGCTGTCCACGTTTGCGGTCATGGTCTCGATCCGCAAGAATTTGTTTGCCTCGGCGAGGTCAAACAAATCCGGGATCCAGCCCGAACCTCGCTCCATGGCCAACAACAATACCACCATTAACATGACCAAGGGACCGCCACAACCGCGTGCCAACCAGTCGCGTCGATCGCAAGGACCGTCCGAAGGTGGAGTCCAGAATAATAACACCAGTTTGGCGCAACTGAAAGAATTGGTATCGTGCAAAGACTCCCATCAGACGCCACAGAAAAAAGTTACAGAACTTGTACCAGCGTCACCCGTATGGGTCCACCCCATGGGTAGATGGGTGGTTCTCTAGTTTTCGACACTGTAGCAGTACCAGGAATAATATCGGGTACCGTGCAGTAAATAGCAGAACGTGAGTGCTTCTCGGCATTTTGTGGTACAGGGGGTGGAGACCACGGTTACTGTGCTGCGCGTGGGTTGGAATGATGTCTCCAGTGTGGCGGTGCCACGCAAGGGAAGATTCCGCGCCTCTTCGCGCGATCCGACGTGTTCCATAATGGCACATTGAGCTCCACTATCAATACCATACAGAGTCGTTTCGAATATACCGCGTGGTGGCTAGCGTATCTCCCATGCACGAGAGCAGCCAGCTTCCGCACCGCGCTCACTCTCGCCGTGTTCACGGATCGATTGGCAGCATGAAGGAAGGGAAGGGATGCGCTTCTGCTTGGTTGAACTTGAAGAGCGGAAGTGCACGACACTATCGAATGACACTATCACGGGGGAGCGACATATCAACCACCTGAACATCCATCACATCCGACGTCATCAGTCGAGTTCACTGTGTGACACTGGTTACGCTGATCACGATATCTCTTTATTTGCATATTTGGTTTAAAACAGATACATCAATACATGAAAACTATATACTTGTGCCCATCAATCCATACTGTATATTTGCATCAGGTTACTGTTCCGCTTGGAGGGTTACGGTGTACCCTAGCTGCTGGTGGAGATGGGCGACAACACCTCTGAACAGAAACGTGGAAACGAGCGACACGACTGCTCCACCAACAACCAGACAGAGAGAGAGACAGCATGCACCGCATGCGAACGTCGCAGAGCACAGAACCAAAAAGCACGACAGAACGTATATCCGCCGCTTCGTTTGGCTGTTGGTCATTTTCGCGTTCTCCATAATTTTGATCTGTTGGTTATCAACCCAAAAGATCCAACTTTCTTCGCGGGAGGTGGGAGCAGCTTCAGAACAAAACAAAAGGAAAAGATTCGAACAGACAAATGGTGCGATCGATGTGGATGCCCGTGACCTCGGGCGTGGCGATGCTATGCGTGGGCACCTCCTTGTGGCCGCAGCTCGCGACGACCGCGGCGGGGCTGTCGCTCTTCGGGGCGAGCAACAGCAACGCAATGCTGACGAACCCGATTGATGCATTACTGGAACGGCTGCCTCCTTTCGTTGGTCGCATCAGCGGCGCGTCTTCTGTATGGAGCTCGACCGACCAAGAGCTACAGGATCTTCGTGTGGGCAACCTCTCTGTGCATCGGATCCGCTATGAGCGTGGGCAACGAGGCGTTCGCGACGACGAGACCGACGCTGCAGCTTCTACTACCAATGATGCTGCTACAGATTCCGAGCCGTTAACAGCGCATGACAAACAAGACCACGACGATCAACACAATGAAGAGACCGTGATCCGGTCGCTTTTCGGAAGCGCATGGGCGGCCGCGTCGTCACGGAACGCTGCCCATCGCCGCATCTCGAGCGTGGTCGTGACGTGGGAAGACCACCGCATCGCCGACGAGTCGCGTCCAGCCAGTCAGACAATGTGTGGCCTTGGTGGCGAGGACGACACCACCACGACCACCACTACCTGCCATGTAAATGACGATGACCAAAAGACAACAACAGCCACGCCCAGCGGCCGAGAGGTCGTGTACGAAGTGCAAATGTGGGTCAACGGCTGGGGGTTTGATGCCTTTTGGCACCCAGCGAACCGCAGGATTTCCACCAGTGATCCGTTTATCGTTTTGAGTGATTTGCCACTGGAACAAGAACTTGGTTTCCGCATCCGCATGAAAGTCAAGACCACCACGGGTTTGCTTTCTGGGTTTTTCGCGACCGAAGTCGAAGGCCCCTGGAGCCACGTGGTCACTTTATCCCCATCGAAAGAACAGGCCGTGGAAGCCATTGTTTCGTTTTTCCGTGCGAATAAGACGTTTGGTGTAGTCGTGGCGTTTTTGATTGGTTTGAGTGTGTTGATCATCCTGCGGCTCGTGGTGTCGTACGTTTTGTATGGGAAACACGGAGGCCGGCGCTCTCCCAAGCGGACGCCTCATCATCATCATCATCACCACCAGCACGACGACGGTGACGCTCAGGAACACTACAGCGTTGGCCGCCAGCATGATGATACAACGACTGGAAGAAGGAGAGTACTGGTCGACTTGGAACAAGAAGTCATCGATTTGCGACAAGAACTGGCCGACTCGGAAGCCGAAGTGCACCGGTTGATGCTTTTTCGTGGCTATGGTATTGACACATTAAGTGAAAAAGAGCTGCTCGGGCTGGAACAAAACTTGCGCCATTCACTGGAGCTTGTCCAGAAAAAGCGGAGACGCAGTGGCGCCACTCCCAGTGCGTCGTTCGAGTCCACGGGCGAGACCGAAGATGATGAAGACCATGACGACGACAGCCACGTAGAAATGGGTCAAGAAGGTGCTGGCCAGTTGGGTGGCGGCAACGATGGAGTTTTGCGGACAGTATTCGAAGCGGATGACGAGTGACGAGGTGACAACGAAATTGATCTCCCGGAACGGGTCCCTGTGTATCGGGAGAATGTTCTGCTGGAGTATTCTTGAGTAGAACCAATTATTTATTTCTCTGAGGAGAACACAACAACAAAAATATGCCAATATATTCACAATTGTCATCATCATCTCTACAGTACAGTAAGTACAGGTCTTGCTTCATGGTGCCGCCATCCAGGACGCGTACACGCCGCCATGGGAGCGTCCTTTGTTGCGTTGTGCTAGCGCGAGCGCCTCGGCCTCTCGCAGTGCGCGTGTGACCAGCGCATCAATTCCGCTTCTTGTCAGCGTCGGCGCCGCTTGGTCGCCACGGTACAGAGACGTGGCTTGTGGTTTACGGAGACTCTGGATCCGCTCGTGGAGCTCCACCATCTCCATCATCTGAGCAGCATTGTCTTCCACTGTATCTGCTGCTGGTTGGACGGTATACAGCCGTCCACCGGTGGTGGGGCAAGCCACAAAGTGGACCATCCCGATCTGCTGAAGAAATTCAAAGGCCTGCTTGATACTCTCACTGCAAAACGTTTCCGCGTGGGAGATTGAGTTCGCCTGGAAAAGCTCCCGCGTGACCAACTGCGCGAGCCGCAACATCTCCCGTTCAGAGCGCGTGGTCGTCGCCTGTTGTGCTTCATTTGTCGGACGGAAAAAGCTCCACATCGCCAGCGATGCCACCAAGAGCGAGTCCACAAAGGACCAATGGAGCGATAACACAAAGCCCACGAGTCGCGAGGTGCGCCATTTGCTTTTGTCGATCAAAACGCTGGTAGACGAGACAGTGAGTGCCGACACGCGCAGCTCCAACGTCTCCAAGTGGAGCGCCAAGTCGACGCTGTCGTGGCGGCAAATGTGGCCCAAAAACGACCAAATCCACGTCGCCAACTCCAGCACTTCCGTCTTGTCCACCACCACTTGTGTGGCACCACTGTCACTGCTTGTAGACTTCCGAGACAGCGCATCCAGAGCACCAAGAAGCGCCATATCCGGTAGAAACACATGCAGCAAATGGTTGCGATAGAAACCCATTTCTAACGCGCGTGTCGGGTACGACACATGTGCGGCATCCACGACCACGCCTTGGGCGCTCACCTCCACATGGAGCACACGCAAGGCATGGTCAACCAACACCTCCATTGTCTCCATACGAGCGACTGTCGCGCCACGGTTTTCCAGTTCCTGGACGAGCCATTGTGCTTGGCCTACGAGCATCTGCCTTGTCGCATACTGTCGCTTCCACATGAGCAGCGCGGAAACCACCGATGTGCTGGTGACTGTGCCACACGTTTGCATGCGAACCGCCAGTTCATTTCCAGTTTTCTTGAGAGGCAACGAGCCATTGGCTTGGATCGAAAGCGGTTCACCGAAACGCACGTAACAATGGCCAAGCCGCAGACCGACCAAATCCCACAGCGAGCTGAAAAAGCCACGCAGCGATTCTTTTTGTTTCGGTTTGCCTAGCAATTGGTTGGCATACTCTTCCACTTCAAACACGCGGTCATAGTCGAGGGAAATGGGCACTAATAAGATATCCTTGCCTTGGTTTGAGGCGTGTTGTGTGTACTCGTGGAACATATTGAGAAAGCCCATCTTGGGCTTGCATACACGGCCATGACGGGACCGGCCTCCTTCAATGAAGACTTCCAATGGGTTGCCGTCGTGGAGCAATTCGTCCACGTAATGTTGCAGCACTTGTTTGTACAAAAGGTCATTTTTGAACGACCGACGAATGAAAAAGCTGCCATTGGCACGCAAAAAAGAGCCAATCACAGGCAAATCCAAGTTATCCCCGGCCGCGATCCGAGGCAACGGGATGCCATAGGCAAAGCACAAGTAGCTGATGATCAAGTAGTCCAAATGGGTCTTGTGGGTCGGCGTGAACACGACGCTGACGTTTCCGTGGCCATTGGCAGTGGCGGCGGCTTCCAGCACGTCGCGCATGCGCTGCAACGACTCCAGGTCGACGTGCATGCCGTCAAAGAGCATGCGCCAGGTCTTGGTGAGCAACCAGCCGAGACAGCGCACCGCGGGGAGGATCATGTCGGACTTGAGCGCGTCAAAAATTTGGCCCACGCGGCGCCGCACGTGGTCGTCAATAGAGGATGAGGACATCAGCCTGTGCACGAGGTTCTTGTGGTGGGCGGCCACGGAGGACGGTTCGCGGCCATGGAAGTTGTCCGAGTGGCCCGAGCGGATGATGAACAGCAAATCCAACACGGTGTGGCGGATATCCAGAACAGAAAGCTGATGGTGCGCTGGTGAGTTGGGTTTGTGGTGGGGCCGCGCGCCAAGCGACGCCGCTGCTTCTGCACACCGCTCTTCCATGGACGAAAGCAGCCACGAGTGGTGCATCACGTTGACAAATTTGTGGTCTCGACTGTTTGATGGTGCTGATTCTGTCGACAAAATCTGTGGCTCTTCCAACGTGTTGCCATCCATGACAACGGCCCTGCCATCACCATGATGCTCTGATGACGCATTGATGCCATGCGATGGCGCCATCACTGTCTCCTCCATTTTCTTGGCCTTCCACACGTTGGAATCGCTCCGTTTCTCGCCACTCGTGTCTTCTGCGTCGTCGTTCACCACGAGGAAGCCTCGCGAAGGCACGCTCCATTCATTCGAGCCCCAACTCACCGACGCATCCTGGATCGATGAGCGTACCTCTGGCTGTTGCTGGTAAGCACGCGCATTCTCTTGTTGCTTCTTGACCATTAACGGCGGCTCCTCCTGCTCGATGGGCTCTTTGCCAGAGGGAGCAGCAGCGCTACCGCCACCATGGCGGTGGTGGTGGGTCTGGTACGCGACTGCCAACGCCACACTGGACCCTTTCACACTGCGCGTCTTCGCTGTGCCCACGGCGTTCGCTGTGACCTCGGCCGTGTTGCCATTGGTGCTATCGTCGCGCACGCGGTCCGACGTCTTGCGGATGATCGCGCGCACTTTATCTTTGTACACACGGTACCGTAGCTGGATCCGCAAGGCCGCGTTGTGAGGTGTCAACAGCAGCGCGGTCGTGTGGCTCGACGTGCCGTACCGTTGGAGCGCCTGCGCGTGCCATTCCTCCAGCGAATGCGCCGCCGACGGTGGCAGCGCCGACTTCTTCGCCAGGAGCTTTGGCATTTTTCCCTCCACACACCACAGAGTCGTCTGCGAAGATGCGATGGCGTTCTGTTTGCTTTTTTGTTTTGGTTGGGCGCCTGCCGTCAACAGCGCTCTATTGAGGATGCATGCTGTTCGATGTTCGAGGTGACGCGAAGGTGTCATCAAGGTGACGGTTTGTTGCTCACCAATGCCAATGTTGCAGCAACGTCATCCACATAATTCGTGATTATCCCATCTCAGTAGATCTTGAAATTTCGTCTCAGAGAAAATTATCTGATTCCACAAATGAACCCAACTCAGAGATCTCTATTGAAGTGCTTCACAGTACTTGCATTCTTTCTGCAACAGTTTCACTCTTTTCTGGTGTGGGTGTGTCTGTTCCGTCTTTTTTTGAGGGCGGCGAAAAAGCAACCCACAGCACTCGCGATCTACTTTAAAAGCGCGCGCGCTGCGTGTGCATCGATCTCTCTATACTGGCGTCCATGGCGACCTGCACAGCGAAACCCCACGCGCGTCATATGGCTGCAGCTGCTGCGAACAGCGGTGGCGCGTGTCCACCGCCATCCAAACGCACACGGCTCTCCACGAGACAGACGCAGCTCATTGTATCTTCGTTGCTCTTATTCGCCACGATATCAGCATCCGCGCCAATAGCAGCAGCGACACCAACATCTTCTGATGACCAAACGGTCGTGCTGCCCACGATCCTCGAGTGCTCGGCGTGTGACGTGCCACCCGCCAAAGATCTTTCCTTTTGCAGCGAGTACGTCAAGTACTCGTCGTGTCTCACTCGAAATTCCTGGAAGACCATGGACGACGCGGCCCAAAGCGAATATTTGACCCATTTGAACGCCACCGCCGCCGACTCGGACGTCACCATTGCCACGCTGAGCGACTCGCCGTGTGCAGCCGCGCTTCGCAAGCTGGAGTGCTCCAAGCAGTTCAATGTCTGTGAGATGGGCTCGCCACAGAGCTTTTGCTTGGCAAGCTGCAGCTCGCTGATCGAATCCAATTGCTCCACTGCGATCCCCATTTCCAAGACGCGTCACCAGACGCAAACGCTTTTCTGTGGCTCGTCCAGCCATGTTTTACAGGGCATCTCCGATGGCGGCAAGTGCTTTGACGCCGAGTACAAAGGCCCCAAGCACACTGCGTGGGTCATTGGCTTTTCCATCGCCGTGGTGTTTTCATTCCTCGCGAGCGTCGGCATCAACCTGCAAAAGCGCGCGCTCAAGCAAAACGAGTACAACGCCCACGAACAGAACAAAGACCCATTGCCAGCGTACCGGCTGCCACTATGGGTCATGGGCTTTGTGTTGATCCTCGCCGGTTCGATCTTGGATTTTGTAGCCTTTGGCATGGCGCCACAGAGCCTTCTTGCGCCTCTTGCAGCGCTCACACTTGTGTGGAATATGATGCTCGCGCCGTGTTTCAACAAGGAAAAACTCAGCAAAAAGGATATCCTCGCGACGTTGGTTATTTTTGCCGGTGCGACCATCGCGGTCGTGTTTGCCTCCCATACGTCGCCGTCCTACAACTTGGCCATGCTCATGCACTTGTACATGGACCCGTTGACGATCGCGTACTTCAGTGTCGTGGTGTTTTGTATCGCGCTCCATTACGCGATGATCCAGTCGGTCGAAAAGCTCAGCTTGACAAGTAAACGCCATCGTTTGATTCAAGTCGGCCAGCCCGTTGTATGGGCCAAGATGCGGCTGATCGGGTACGCTGGGCTGTCGGGCACCATGGGTGGACAGTCGGTTTTGTTTGCGAAATCCACCGCGGAGCTCTTGAAGGCGTCTTTCCATGGCGAAGACAGCTTTGCGCATTTCCAAACCTACTTGATCATCATGGGGCTTGTTTCGTGTTTGCTTTGCCAAATGCATTTCTTGAATTGTGGGCTTTTGCATTACGATGCACTTTCTGTGGTGCCCATTTACCAAGCCTACTGGATCATCAGTGGCGTGCTCGGTGGGGTGATCTATTTCCAAGAAATTCGCACTTTCTCCGTGGAACAAGCGTGTATGTTTGTGCTGGGCATCATGACTACGATCTTTGGCGTGTACTTGCTCTCGCAGAGACGCCCCGTGGCGCAGCACAGCATGAAGCGCAGGATCACACTGGATAAAGGACAAAGCTTCTCGGCGTCCAGCGAGTTCAAGCTGGATGGACCAAGTACTGGTGGAACTCGACTCACGACGGTGTTGGAAGTGCCTATTTCCAAACCGGACTCACCGCCACAACACCATGCTGTGGATCCAGCGGCCATGCCCACCATCAATGAGAATGAAAGCGAGCAAAGCACGACCTCCGATTCCGACGGAGACGACGATCTCAACAACCAAGGCGACGGTGCAAGTGGCGACGTGGAAGATGTCGTGAGCCGCAATGTGATTGATAATTACTTGGATATGTCGGCGACCATGTGCTTCACGGAAATTCTGGATGGCCTGGGCTTCCAAAGCGGCCCACAACGGATGCTCTTGTCCCGGCGGCCGTCCACGCGCAACTTCAGGTTTGTGTCTCTCTTTTTGCAAGTCTGTTGACGATCCTCACACTAAAATTTTGTGTTCTACTGGCAGCCACGATTTCGCTGGTGGTTCTTCGAGCCGCCATCCGCATCGTCGAAGTGTGGACGATATTGAAGTCGGTCTGCCCGCTGCGACCCGAGAAGGAATGCCAAAGGAAAAAGCGCCCAAGAGACGGTCGATCACTTTCACTGCGTTCCAAACCCAAAAAAAAGATCCACCCCCTGTGTAAAAACAACCAAAGAGAAAGAGAGAGAAAGCCGTCGGCCACCCCAAACCGGCACATATAATGCATTTTCGCTTTAGTTTTGAATATAATTTGAATTCTATTATTTTTGTATACTTATTACATGGCTGTCACATCGACCGACGACGCCACGGCTACGAGGTTGCCTTCGTCGGCATCATCATCATCAGCGTCATCCTCAGCGTCATCGTCGTCGTCGTTCTCTGGCTGGTTCAGCGCCAGGACCCGGTTGCGTCTGATGGACAGCGTGCGACTGCTTGGCGCTCGTGTGGTCATCAGTCCATTGCCGTTGCCCTTGGCACGGAGACTACCACTACTAGTGCTACCACTCGTCGTATACGTATGGAAGATCTTGCTGCTGCTCGAGGTCCGTGGCTCGTCGTCTCCGTCATCACTGGTGATCCCACCGCCGCCTCCTCCTCGCTGCTGGTGTTGTTGCTGTTTGGCCAACTGTTTCTTGACTTCCTCCATCGAATGCTGGAGCTGTTCATTCTGCATCGCCAACTGCAAGAGCATACCTTGCAGCAGCTTGGTCTGGTGGTCCGACCCACCACTATGGCTATAGCCATGGCCACCGACTCCGTCTCGCCTTCTATTGCGTTGGCGTGGAGCGTGGGTGGAGAAATCGCCCCTCGCACTCGGTCGACTTGTATCGCGGCCTGTTCCGCTTCCACCGTTGTGGTGGCTGTTGCTGTGGGCAGTGGCGGCGTCCGCGTCCATCAGCAGGTCATGGTCGCCTAGCCCGGCCGCGACATTCCGCACAAACTTATCGCCCAGCCCACTCAAGGCGCCGACTGGTCCTGCGATCAAACGCTTGCTTTTCATCACCATGTGGGAGCTAGAAATGGCTGCATGGACCACAGAGAGCCGCTTGTTCCGTGCATTCTTGGTGATGACGCTGGATGCTGGTGGCCTTTCTGGAAGGAGCTTCTCGTATAGTTTCTTGGCCGCATCTCTCATACTGCGCGCGACATCGCGGCTGTATAGAAAAGTCTCCAAGGGCAAATTGAACTGGTCATTGGCATTGGGAAGCCGGTCAATATCGTCCACCGCTCGTCTGTAGGATTCCCAGATCACGACGAGAAACAAATTGGAGATCACCAACACGTTGAGCAATAAAAAGCACGCGAGCAAGATGATCTCCATGGTCGAGTACCCTGTTGTCGTGGTGGTAGATGATGACGAGCCAAAGAGAAGCAGCATGAGCGTGGCCATGGCCTGTGGGATGGAGCGGAAGCCCGCCGACTGGGCGCCCACGGTGATGAGGAACGCACTCGCGTACCCGTACACCAGCAGACTCAAGCAGAGCAGTAGAGTCAGCAGCCGCATGCTGGCGATCTCCATGGTGCGTACAAACAAGTCCACATGCGTGAGCACGCGAAGAAGCAGGATCAAGACGTACCAGCAAAGGCACGTGTTGACCCCGAGCAGGTACTGCGAGACCCGGAACGCCTCGGCGAAAGGCCGCAAGCGAATGTACGTGTTGCTGCTGGTGTTGGAGGCACTGGAGAATAGAGGAAACGTTGTGGGCAGCTTGAGCAGTGTGAAGAGCCGCATGAGCCACACCAACACGTACAGCGTCAAGCTGAGTAAGCGGATGCCAGAGCCGTTGCGGCTGGACCACCGCAGTGCCCTGCCCGTGGAGCTGCTGCCATTGGGCAACGTAAGCCGCCGCCGTCGTCGGTTTGCGTGGAGCGCGAGTTCCGAGATGAGAAAATACAAGTAAAACACCAGCACGGCAATGCTGCAGGCCGACCAGAACCAATCGTCGGTCGCCGTGAGGAACGACTTGGTCAGTGGCGCGGTGCTGACGTGAAGCGTTGCGATCGCACCCCCTGAGGATGGGAACTCGATGAGAAAGCGAATTGCGAGGATATACTGGAGCATGGCGTTGTACAAGTTGACATCGACCATGACCGCGCGCGTGTGGCGATCAATGTAGTTGTTCTGGGCCAGCATGTGTAGCTCCTCACGCGCCTGCGTGGAGTTGCCACGAGAGAGAATCATGGAGAACGCCGGTGAGGGCAGTGTCCAGCCATTGGAAGACACCATAGAGGAGAAGAACTGGCGACGTTCAGCGGCAGTATCGGTGCCGTTCATACCCGCAAATGGGATGGCCGCTGGCGTGGCGGTCATGATCGTCGTGGTGCATTCGTTGTCTGGATCAAAATCGCCCTGCTCGAACCCAAAACAGAACAACGCGTGGTTGGGGTCTTGCCAACTGTCTCCGCTTTCCATCGCGGACGGGAAGTAGTTTGTCACGCGTGATGTGCAGTTGACTTGAGGCACCCTCAACTGGCCGATGCGGATGCCTCCTATGACGTAGTTGGTGAGCAACATCTCTTGAAGATGATACGATGATGATTCCGATGCTGATGCCGATTCCCATTCTGATGCTGATGGATAGGAGACAGAAAGGAACGGACCACGCAGCCATGCGTACAAGTCGCTTGGTGATGCGATGCTGTCAAAGACTTTGCCGTTCAATGTGCCTTGTGCATCAAAGACCCGCGATTTGTACTCTTTTGTAGTGGTCGATACCAAGCGATAGAGATGTTCATGCGAATAGCCACGATGGCAACTGATGGTGTACACATAGAGGAACACCATATGCAGTACGATATCTCGGATCTTGGCTCGAATCCGTGCTTGGCGCTTCTTTTGGATGAGCGACTCGGCGTACGTGCGCAATTGGTCGCGCAGTTCGGTGATGCGCTGGTGGTTGTGGTGGCGGCGGTGTTTCCACCATCTCTGCAAGTTGATGATGGCGTCCACGCGGGACAGTTCGTAGATATCCGCGACGGTGAGAAGCGGAGCGCTTGTAGATGGTGATGATGGCGTTGGAAGCAGCGTCGTGTGGGTTTGTGGTGATGGCTCGGGCAAGGAAGACGAAGCGGCATGGGGAGATTTTGATGCGAGTGCCGACGGACGGTGGCCCCATTCGGTGGCATCTACTGCATGGACCATAGAGCCTCCTCAGCGCGGCGTGGGCATGCACAACACACGTTAGATGGTACTCGCCACAATACAGACTACCACTACACAAGTGGGATGGGCGGTTGCTCTCATTTCCGGACCGCACGTGTATGTACGATCATCAGATTTATTTCTGGCTTTTGGCCATTTTTGTGTGAAATCATTGGAAACCAAGTGTAGCCACCATGAGAGACCATCATTCTCTTCTAAGTTCGATTCTGACTCATTCCTAAGTACGATATATGTGGTGCACACCATTGTCATTTTTGTTGGTCAACCACAAACACACACACACGGAATATGCTCCAGTCTCATCGCTGGACGCGGCGCGGCGCGCTTGTCGCGCAGCGTAGGCTGCGTGTGCTTGGCGCATCCCGCACATTTGCGTCAAAGAGCCGAACGCATGATGAAGATGCCCAAACCATCACGCCAGCGTTGCTTGGCCCGTACATGACGCAGCATCTGGACGCCTTCCAGCCAGACAGCATCCGCAATTTCAGTATCGTCGCGCATATTGACCACGGCAAATCCACGCTTGCCGACCGACTGTTAGAGATCAGTGGCAACATCTCCAAGCGTGGCCGCGACGACGCGCAGCATATGGACAACCTCAAAGTCGAGCGAGAGCGAGGCATCACGGTCAAGGCGCAGACCGCCTCGATGGTGTACGTCGATAAAACCACCAACAAAACGTACTTGCTCAACCTGGTGGACACGCCAGGACACGTGGATTTCAGCTACGAAGTCAATCGGTCTTTGTCTGCGTGTGAAGGCGTGCTGCTGCTTGTCGACTGCTCGCAGGGCATCCAGGCGCAGACGCTCGCGACGTACTACGCGGCGAAAGAACGCGGTCTCCAAGTCGTGCCGGTGCTCACCAAGATCGACATGCCCCATGCGCAGCCAGAGGATACCATTCTGAGTTTATCCAGTTTACTGGACGTGGATCCAGATGAAGTCCTGCTCACGTCGGCCAAGAGTGGCGATGGCATCCTGGAAGTGCTGCCTGCGGTCGTCGAACGGTTGCCAGCGCCCGTGGCTGACCCACGTGCACCGCTCAAGTGTTTATTAGTGGACTCGTACTATGACGACTACCGTGGCGTCGTGTGCCTTGTGAAGGTGATCGATGGCGCCATTTTGCCAGGTGACAAAATCTTGGGCACCCATCAAAAAGTCAAATACGAAGTGCAAGAAACGGGCGTTTTATTACCGCATCGCCACAAGACAAATGGACTGTATGCAGGCCAAGTCGGGTACATCATCGCCGGCATGAAGACCGCAAGTGAAGCCAAGATTGGCGACACCTTTTACAGGGAAAACTTCCCCGTCGAGCCCTTGCCGGGCTTCCAAGAAGCGCGTAGTATGGTGTTTGCCAGTATGTATCCAACAGACGAGTGCACTTTTGAAGATTTGCGCACGGCGATCGAGAAACTCACGTTAAACGATGCAAGTGTGAGCGCGCAGCAAGAGACCAGTGGCGCGCTGGGCATGGGTTTCCGCTGTGGGTTCTTGGGCTTGCTCCACATGGAAGTGTTCCACCAGCGGTTGTCCGATGAACAAAATGTCCAAGTGCTTGTCACGGCGCCCATGGTACCGTACACTGTGATTGACATGGACGGCAACTCTGAAGCCGTGGAGACGCCTGGCGCCTTCCCAGAGTCCACCAAGCACTACCAAGTGCTGGAGCCCATGGTGGAAGCCAGTATCATCACCCCCGTGGAATACTTGGGTCCCATCTTGGCACTTGCCAAGGACAAACGAGGCGTGCAAACCAACTTGGTGTACATTGACGACGGCCGTGTCATCGTGACCATCGATGTGCCGTGGCAAGAAGTCGTGACCAATTTTTACAATGAACTCAAGACCATTTCCTCCGGTTACGGTAAGTCCACCCTCTTTTAGCGTATATATGCCTATATTTAACGGTATTTTATGTTTTTGTACGCTATAGCGACTCTGAATTACCGTGAAATCGAGGCCCTTCAGGCAGATATCGTGAAAGTGGATATCCTGATCAACGGTAAAGTGTTGGATGCGCTTTCCTTTGTGTGCCACCGCAGCAAGGCGACTGCCGAGGGCCGAGCGCTGTGTGTCAAGCTCAAGAAAGTGATCGACCGGCAGCAGTACGAGATCTCGATCCAGGCGTCTCTGGGCGCCAAGGTCTTTGCAAAAGAACGGATCGCGCCGTACCGTAAAGATGTGCTCATCAAATCAGGAAAGACCGTCGGTGGCGGCGATGCCACGCGCAAAAAAAAGCTGCTGGCCAAGCAAAAAGAAGGCAAAAAGCGCATGAAGACCGTCGCGAATGTCGAGCTCTCGCAGGATGCCTTTTGGTCGGTTTTGTCCAAATAATAGAGAAGTACATAGCGACAGAGGACAGTAATAGAGAGGCTACTGGTATTACTACTGGTACTGATGCTGTTGTTTTCTTATTGGTGTGACTTGGCAAAGTCTTTTTTCATGAACGCCAGCGCGTCGCCGACGTCCTTGACGACTTGGTACGCTGCGTGGGTCTCGTGGTTGGCTGGGCCTGGGTGCATGCCTGTGAGCGTGAGGATCGACTTCCAGCGGCCGCCGGCGGCATTCGCGCCTTTGATGTCGGTCGCCGGGTTGTCGCCGATCATGTAGATCGTGTCGACATTGGCGTGCTGCTTGTCGATGAGCGACTCGGCGTAGCTGAACGACGTGCGCTCGGGTTTGCCAAAGGCCGTTTGGTCCAAGTGGTGGCCCGTCGTGCGAAAGTACAAATCCTATTTCATGAGACAGCCTGTGGGTCAGTGATCTGATACACTTGGTATAGGGATAAACAGCTACGTGTACGGTACCTCCATGACGGCGCGGAACGCACCAGCGCCGTAGCGTGGCAGGTGGAACTCGCCAACGTATTGAAAGTCGGAACACGCCGAGTACAATGGAACCTAGAAGAGCGACAAGTCAGTACATGCGTCTTCTCCAACAAAACTACCAGCAGGCCAACTGCCGTACATGCTGCTTGGGTGCATTCGTGCCCAATCGACCATCCTGTGCACAAAGCACGTCCATGACGATTTGCAACTCGCGGCCCCAGTAAATCGGGTCGATCAACACAAACACGGCGCCAAAGTTTTGCGTGTCAAAACGGCCGCCATGCGGGATGCTGTCCAGCTTGATGTCCGGGTACATGGTCGGGAAATGGTTATGGAGCTGGCCAACGGTCACGACGTTTTGAAAGCCGTAGCTGGTCATCACGGCGTGGATATCGTCGCAGTCTTTGCCCACCGCGAGCACCAAGTCATCGCGGTGTTTATCCACAAGGGTCTTCATCGGTGTGTGGCTCATGCACATGAGATCCGTCGGGATATGGGTGCCCAAGATTTGGGAGACCTGTTTGGCCTTTTTCTCCTCGATGTACCCACCGCCATTGGTCATGATCGCGAAGGGGATGTCGTGTTTCTTGAGATCTTCGAGCACTTCTCGAGCGCCCGGGATGGGCTGCTTGCCACGCAGTAACACACCGTCCACGTCAAAGACAACGCCATACGTTGGCTTGGAGAAAGAAGAGAACGACGCGGTAGCCTGGATGCTATTGGTACGCAATGTGCGGAGCGCATGCTTCTGGCGCGCGGCCAGCAATCGCATTGCCATCATCGCTTCTCCGGGTTTCAGGATGAACGGTGCATGCGATTTGTTTCTTGCATCCGTTGGAAATCGGTTTCCGAGGTGACACGAAGGTCGCACGAAGCACTTCAAGTAGGCTTCGAATACAAGCCTCCAAGGAATAGCATGTGATTGGTTGAAATGTGTGCTTTGTAAATAAGCTTCTGGTCTACTGAATTAGCGAAACATGGCACTGTTGTCCAATCAGTGTGACCTCTAAATGGCGAAATACGGTATGTGTGGAGGGTTCCATTATCGAAAATACACAATATTTGAACCGTGATTTGGGCGGATAATGGTCATATCACCTGCTTTTGTCAACTTGCTCTCGCAATTGCGCAAACACTGCCCTGTCACATGAGCACCGACGGAACGAGAAGATCACTCTTGAGGGAAGCGACACCGCCGCAAGCGCCCATCGCGCAAACACCGTCAGATTTTCACAGTGCAAAGCACGCGTTCATCAAGACACCAGTGCACCAGCAGCTTTCATTTGTGAAGATGCAGTCTCCAGCTCCAACCCCAACAGCTCCGCCACCAGCGCCAACCAGCGTCGCGGCCAATGGCCGCCGCCGCCCGATGACCCTTCCTGAGAAGATCCTCACGAACGGCGCCGTGGGCTTGAAGAACCCATGGGTCGAGCCCGGCCAAATGCTTTGCGTCAAGACCCAGTGGACCCTTGCGTGTGAGATCACGTGGAAGTCCATGGATAAGACGTACAACGACATGGGCCGTCCCCGCATTTGGCGCAATGACCGCTTCTGGCTCGCAGTGGACCACACGGTGGACCCACGTGTGAACCACTTGCCAAAGCAGCAAATGATGATCAAGGCCTCGGAGGATTTTGCGAAAGAAGCCGGGCTCACCAACTACCAGCCACCGAACACGACCATTCTCCACACCGAGTTTTACCGCCAGCGCGCGCAACCGGGCCAGATCGTGGTCGGCGCCGACAGCCACAGTTGCTCCACTGGTGGGCTTGGTGCCTTTGCGATTGGCCTAGGCGCTGCTGATGTGCTCATGCCTGTCGTGACGGGCGAGACCTGGATCAAAGTGCCCGAGACCGTCAAGATCTCGTTTGTCGGCACGCCACCGTTTGGCATGGGCGGCAAGGATGTCATGCTGTACACGTTAGGGCAACTCAAGTGCAACACCGTCGCAACAGGCCGCTGTGTCGAATGGGGCGGCAACATTGCCGGTTTGTCCTGTGACGCGCGGTTTGCGATCAGCAACATGTCGGTCGAATTTGGCGGCATCGCCGGGGTGTTCCCTGCGGATGAGCGCACCGCCGCGTACATCGCCAAGCGCGAGTCCCACAACCAAGATGCCATTTACTTCCGCGCCGATGACGATGCGCAATACGCCGACAAGTTTGATATTGATTTGTCCCAATTGACGCCACAAGTCGCGCTCCACCCATCGCCTGATAACGTGCAACCGGTCAAAGACGTCGTGGGTATGGAACTGGATGGCTGTTTCATTGGCGCGTGTACGACCGCAGAAGAAGACTTGGTGCTGGGTGCGCTTGTGCTGGAAGCGTGTATGAAAGCCGGCATGATGCCCGTCGCAAAAGGACAACGCCGTGTCACCCCTGGCAGCCAACAGATCATCAAAAAGCTCAAAGAACATGGGCTCATCGAGATCTATGAAAAGGCAGGCTTCACCGTCGGTGCACCAGGCTGCAGTTACTGCTTGGGTATCGCTGCGGATGTCGCAGGCGACGGAGAAGTGTGGCTCAGCTCGCAGAACCGCAACTACCGCAACCGCATGGGCAAAGGCTCCATTTCCAACTTGGCCTCGGCGATCACGGTCGCAGCGTCCAGCTTCAACATGAAAGTGACCGACCCTACCCCCTTCCTCAAACTGATCAACGTGGAGACCTTTTACGCGGCCGTGCCACAAGCCGAGCGTGGTTCTTTCACAGTCAGCGAGCCACAACCGGAAGTGCCTTCGGCCCATGACGCGGCTAATAAAGACGCCGATGCCGCTGCGGCCGCTGAGCCCCTTGGAACACTGGCGGGCCAGATCCAGGGACGAGCACAAGTGTTTGGTGATAATATCGACACCGATGCCATCTTGCCAGGCGAGTATTTGATTGAAAACGATGTCGAAAAACTTGGCAAAGTCGCGTTTTTGTACACCAACCCAGATTTCCGTGGCAAAGTCCATGCGGGCCAAGATATCGTGGTCGCCGGCCATGGCTTTGGCTGTGGCTCGTCACGCGAACAAGCCGTGACTTGTCTGAAAGGAGCCGGTGTGCAAGCTGTGATCGCGCGGTCGTTTGGGTACATTTTCTCGCGAAACTACCAGAATTTCAGTCTGATGGGCATCCCATTAGATGACGACCGGTTCTATGAACTGGCAACAGAAGATGCGCAAATCACCATCAATATGAAAGGACGTACGATTGAAGTCGGTGGCGAAACGTTCCGTTTCAACATGTCGCTCTTTGAAGAGCGCTTGTTGGCTGGTGGAGGTATCATGCCATTGTACCGCAAGTACGGCAACCGTCTTTTCCGTGTGGCGGTCCAAGATGACAGTGAAGAAGACGCAAGTGCTACTGCGGGGGGTTGTGGCTCAGGTGGCTCGGGCGGTGGTGGTGGTGGCTGTGAGACCAAGGCGACCACGACGCCCGCGGCCGCTGGTGGTGCCAATGATATCTCGTGGTAAAATATTACTACTTGAAATAGGATGTCGTAAAATAAATATCACGAAAAAAAAAAAATCAATAAAAAAAATAAAACACAACCCCAAAAAAATACAAAACATTTTCGTTCACCTTTATTTTTGGCATTCACTAAATGGCTTGACGTTCTGAGTTGACTTGTTGTTGCTCTGGGTTGTCGTCCCTTCTTATCTCAGGTTCATTAGCGTGAAGCTCCTGCGACGCGAGGACTTTGCGTGCGTCACCACGACAGAGCAGGCCCTAGCAGCCCAAAGGCGAACCCCAAGTAGCCAGCTCGCAAACGAAATGGCGTCGTTTTCTTCTTCTTTTGCAGCTGCTCCCGCTGCTCCCATGGCCGTCAAGATCCCTCCCGATTGGCTCCACGAGCCGCGCTACGTCAAGCAGTCGGAACTTTTTGATGCGCGGCGAGCCGAAGCGAAACAACACGTGCAAGAGAAAGCGCGTATTTCGCCGTATTTCGACCAGCAGTTTGCACGCAAAGAGGTATTAAACCGCGATACCTTCCGCAAGAATGGTGTTCAAGACGTTTTGAACAAGGCCGCGTCACTCGACCCATCGCAATTCCATGCACGAGCGATTTGCAGTGGCTCGCCCACGCGCTCAGTGATGCTGGACAAACGAGCCAAGGATACACGGCTCGAGTGCCTCGCGTTCGAGCCGCCCGAGATCATGCGACTCCAAGATATCCCCAAGCCAGGAGCCCCTGAGCTTTTGAACTGGTGGACCAAAGTGGACGGGTATGTGGACGACCCGTCGCCCATGATGAAGAGCTCGTTGAGACTGCAGCTGAGCCCACACCGTCGAGTCCTTGGACCCGTGGACCCGGCCAAGGAAAGGTCCCCACTGGCTGTGGATGAGCGGCGAAGGCTGAAAGAATTCAAAGGGCTGCTTGCTGAGAAAATCACCAAGATCTCCCACGCTATGCCACGGGACTACCAGAGCCAAGACCGAGTGGACGTGTCGGTGATCATCCGCGCACCCGATCTGTACGGACAGGAACGCGTACGTCCATGATGGGGATACCCAATGCCGTCGGAGGGGAAGGTTGACCAACTAACTGTAGTGTCTGTGGTGCTCAACTGTAGAAGTCTGGAGGCGGCGGTGGTGGAGGCGGAGGGGGAAGTTCGGATCCCCCTGCGCTTGCGTTTGCGGTGTCGCCCATCAAGCCAACGACGTTGCGAGTGAGTGCCACGGTAGTCTCTCGCCAGCAGATACTCCACAAAGACTGATCGTTCGTTGGGTTTTCTTTTGTTGGTTGTTGATACAGTCACCGAAGCGGCCGCATCGCCACATGGAGAACCTTTTCTTGGCGAGCACCAGCCAACGCGTGCTTCTGGACCAGATCAAGGCATGCTCCCCACCGCCTGCTCTTTCTCCTACATCTCCCAGTTCTCCTTCAAGACGACCAGGTCCAGGAGGTGGGCTTGGCGCACGCTCTGCCAGTGCATTCGCGCTTCTTGATTCCTCCAGTGACAAGCTCCACGCCGTGGAAGACTACCGTAGCTCTATACGATGCGGTGGGTTCTCGTAAGAAAAAAGGCGGTCGAAAGAGAGAGTAAACACGAGCAAATTTGCGTCATTGTGGTTCAGTTTATTGGCTCGTATTCTTTCTTTCCATCTATTATCTATTTTGACACGCAAACAACAAAAACCCAAGTCTTTGGGAACGTTACTATTCCGCCGTGTTGTTTTGCTTCCAGTGGTCCATCCACTGGATGACCCGCTCGACGTTGTTTTCCATATCTTCGACTGTGCGGCTTTCCAGCTCTTGCACGATCTCCGGCGCGTAGCTTTCGGTGGCTTCTTGGAGCACGACTTGCATGATCTCACACTCGACATTCTCCGTGACTTTCTTTTCCGAGTACCCGCGCTTCACGAGCCGGTCAAAGAGCGTCGTGTTGTCTGTGCGTAGCACGACCACGAGGTCAAACCACCGCTCGGGGAAGAAGTCGCAGGTGTGGAAGTCCACCACGCGGCCGCCTTCGGTCATCATATCTTCCAGTTCGTCACACACTTTGTCTTCATCCAAGATGAAGCAGTCAAACTCTTCGTCGCGGCCATTGTGGAGCGAGCGCTCCTTGACCAAGTCACCAACGTTGACATGCTCGAGCTCGGAGCGCGACGCAAGCATCTGGCACATCGTGGTCTTGCCCGTGCCGGGCGTGCCGGTCACGAGCACGTTCGGAAGGCGGCGCGTCGTCATAGCTGCTCGTTGCTTCTGCTTGCTTTTTTTGATTTTTGACTTGGATGGTTCCGCGGTTCACGCTTCAGATAGGTTAACTGTTTGGTTGTGTCAAAAGAGGGTGGGAAAGGGTAGCCATCCAAAGTGCACTGGTTGGTCTGCATAGAACGGAAGGGATGTGGAAAGAGTTGTTGCCCACCGCCGAATCTTGTGGTTCTCGTAACGACACCAGAGAAAATCTATCAGATTAAGGCGTAAAGACATCATTGCACAAGTTTGTAGTCCCAGTATGTATTTTGTTGGTGGAAAAAATCCCCACTGGTGGATTGCATATCAAACTTGCTTGGTTTCGGGCGGGCATCCATTTGTTCGAAGGGCCACTGTTGCACGAAAGTGGCAACTTCAGAAATAATTTATAGCCAATCATGTCGTGTTAACCATATCATGCCGTCATTTGCAACCAATCATACGCGTTCTACATAGATTGCGTGACAAAAACGGCGTCGGTTGCCTTCCTTCAGCACACTTCATTCCAGGGAGCTTCCTATATTTCGTGAAGTTGCTGTACAACAATGACGTACGGGGCCGTCACCACCGCTCCCCGCGACGACCAGCATGCGTTGATGCCTTCGTACTCTCCCAGTGCGTCCCGCTCCCGCTCCACGCGCAGTGGCTCCCAGAGCCGCAGCTATGGCGATGGCTCTTCGGGCGTGGCACCAGGATGGCCCACGACTTTTGAAGAAGGCGCCGACACGCTCATGAAGTCGCCGATCCACTTCACAGAGCAGCCAGCGGCTTTTGCAGAGCGTGAGCAATTGCTTGAGGAAGAAGGAAAGCCTCATGGCGCGGCAGGCCACGGCACGAGCACCTTCAACGAGTCGGTTTTCAATGCGATCAACGTGCTGCTGGGCGTGGGCGTGCTCGCGAGCCCCTTTGCGCTGCGGTCCAGCGGCTGGCTGGTCGGCATCCCACTGTTTTTCTTCTTTGCGCTTGCCACAAACCACACGGGCAAGTTGCTGGGCAAATGTCTGGACTACCAGGAAGGCATGATGGTACGTATATACAGAACAGCCTCATGAAGAGAGATGGAGAGCTCATGATTTCTTTGTTTTGCAGACGTATCCAGATATCGGAGAGGCCGCGTTTGGCACCAAAGGCCGCATCATGATCAGCGTCATTTTCTTCACCGAGCTCTTCACCGCCTGCACCATGTTTGATATCCTCAGTACGTTCTTTTCCTCTCTATAATAGTACTAGACTTGCTTATGAGGTGGGGCTAACGTATCTACACAACAGTCGGCGACACGCTGGGGGCACTGATCCCAAGCTACACGCCTCCACAGCTCATGATCATGGCGTTCTTGGCCATCATGCCGTCGCTGTGGACGTCCCACTTGTCCATGCTCTCTTGGTTCAGCTTGCTTGGTGTGCTGTCGTCATTGTTTTGCCTGTATTCAATTTTCTACATCGGCTTTGCGATTGACACCACCGCGCCTGGCTATGTGCGTGGCAGCCTGCTGGAACCGCAGCAAATGGAGCTCATCGCTGACGCCGACCGCATCCCCCTCTCCATCGGCTTGACCATGGTCGCGTTTGGCGGCCACTCGGTGTTTCCGTCGATTTGCAGCTCCATGGCCAACAAAGCCGACTACCCGCGCGTACTCAATATCGCCTACCTCGTGACTGTGTTTGTGTACGGCGCCATTGAGATCGGTGGCTACATGATGTTTGGCACAAGTACCACAAAAGAGGTAGGTACTATATTACTATTTTGAAGTAGTACTACCGCGACTGACTGGATACTTCTTTCACAAAACAGATCACACTCAATTTGGCCGCGGTGTACCCTGGCCCACTGATGAACGTGGTCATTTGGATGATCGCGTTCAACCCGATGAGCAAGATCCCGATCACCGTCCACCCGATCGCACTTGCCGTCGAAGAGCTTCTTCTCACAAAAGAACAAATGCACACCGAAGGAGAAACGCCTAAGATCAAAGTGTACAGAGCGTTTGTACGCACCACGATTGGCGTCGCGGCCGTGTTTTGTGGGCTTTTCATTCCTCATTTTGCACGGCTCACGTCTTTTTTAGGCGCATTTTTTGCAATGTTTGCCTCGATTTGCTTCCCATGTGTTTGCTACCTCAAGCTGTACGGACCACGACTGAGCAAAGGTGAAAAGATACTCAACTCAGCGCTTGTCGTGATCTCGCTCACGTTCACATTCATCGGGACGATCTCCTCGTTCGTGTCCCCGGCCGACTAATGGTATTAATACAACAAAATTCCGTCGAGTCGTGCATAAAATGGACAAGTAGTATTATCATCAAAAATAGTATTACCACCCGGTATTTTCTCACTACAGTACAGTGCACCTACGAGCACTGCTCGTATGGGTCAACGACATCTTGAATTTCATCAACGAACACCAAAAAAGACGGATCTTGTTCCACTTGGTATTTTTCAATGATGGACGATCCTTCATCTTCAGTTGCAGCTTGATCCAGTGCATTAGCAGCGTCCAGAAAAGTCATTTGATCCAACTTTTCATACTCCAAACCCGAAAGTTCCATAAATTTGCGAATTCGGAAATCTCGCGCCAGTTTCGTGACTTGGATGCCCTCAGGCGCATGGACTTTTTCTGTGTCCACGACATTGGCACCAAGTTCCGAGTCGCTGGTCATGCCGCGTCGGTTCCAATTGGCCGAGCCAATGGACAAGTACACATCATCAATGACCACGATTTTGCTATGCACGTACAGCTTGCGGTCTGCCTTGGGTCTGTAAATTTGCACTTTGTGTGGGAATTTTGCTTGCAATGGCGCGAGCATTTCGTATTGGTACTTTTTATACCCCGTTTTACTCGTATCGGAACTTGGTGGTTGTGTGACAATGACCACGCGTTGTAAATGGGGTAAAATCTCCAAAAGCGTATCCAAAAAATCTTGGACAAAGATAAAATACTGGTCTTCAATGTACACGTAGTTTTTGGCCATTTTCAAAGCCTTGAGCCTGGCTTGGAAAATGGATTGTTCTCCTTGTGGTGCAAAGGCATCATAATGTGGAGACGCCTTGCAGCTGCAGGTGCGTACGACTTGAACTGCATGGTGGCCGCTTGTACGTACCACTAGTGGTTGTTGTCCCCCATGGGGTACTAATATATCATCCAAATTCGAATACGATGGGTTTTCAAAGGGCAGCAATGGATCCAATGCATCTTGAAGAGGCGTGGTCTTGGCATTCCAGCGCTGCAAGAAATTGGCGGCCACGTCTTTTGCACCGGGTCCATCGATCTTGACGTGGCCATCGATCCACCCGTGGTTTCCAGAGTCTTCTTGGCGTTCAATGTTGGCTTGCTGGCGCAGTGTGGAGGCGTCGTGGGTGATCGTATCCCATCGGTCCCACGTGAGATCGATGCCGCCGACGTACGCTGCGATGCCCTGTTGTCTCTTGATGAAGATGGATTTCTGGTGGTGGGACGACGTCGCATCCGCGAGCCGATCGTCAAAGATAAAGTAGGCGTCTCCTTGTGGTGGCAAAGGCTGGATGCCATTGAGTTGGCTTTGAAACGCAACGTTTTGAGACGATTCAAAGAAATTGGCCCAGCCAAGGAAATGGACATCGACTTGTTTAGAAGCCATTTGTTGGACAACTGCAAGCAGCTTGGTATCATTGAAATTTGCATCTTGCTCTTGTTGTGGGCGAAGCGAGACGTCGTCAAAGCTCCAGCCAGTGGCAAAGACATGGTCGTTTGGCTTGGTGGCCTGGAAATCCAAGTACACGCTGTCAAAGAATTCGTTGGTCGCCGCGAACGTCGTGACGTTGTTCTTGAGTGTGAAGAGCGAAAGGCCGTTGCGCTTGCTGCCGCCACGCGCTGCGGTCATCTCGCTTTCGGTGAGAAACCAATTGTTTGCGAGCAGCTCAGGTTGCGTGACTGGAACATCGGACCCATCGGAAAGATCCATGTCGTCATTCTCGATGAGCTGGCACGCGCTGTTGAAGAAGCTGTACTCACAGAGATGGCACGGCGCGCATAGACATTGGTCGGTGAGCGCGTCCCAGGCGTTGCCGATGGATTCACAGACCACGCCAATGTGAGTATCGGAATCGGAATCGGCCGCCTCGAGGAAGCCGCCTGCGATGGCCAGCGCAAGCGCCATGGCCTCCACGTAGATGGTGAAGCGCATAGTACACCAGTAGGAAGGCCACTAGTATGCCGCACGCGAGGAATCGTGGAATGCCGCTCCCACACGCGCGCCTGGGATGGCCTCTGCCATGTTGGATGGGTGAACAGGGTGATGAGATTGTGGTTTTGGGCGACAGAAAAATCAGGTGGTGTGGGCCACACCATATATCCAAGTGAACCCATGTTGGTGTGGGTTCAACAACTTGCAGTTCAGTGGGTTTTTTTTTTTTAATTGATTGGCTTCACACCAACAAATCAAACCAACCGTTGGCTTCATCCCAATAAATTCAACGCCAACGTTTGGCTTCACACCAACAAATTGGACGCCAACGGTTGGCTTCACACCAACGAATTCTACACTCGTGACCCACCATCTATCGCATGTTTAGTGTGGCGTATCTACAGAAGCTTTTGCGACCTAAAATCGCCGCGACGTGTGGGGGCGGAGGACTTGAGCGTGGACAGCGTCAATGGCTCGAGGCAGAGCAGCTGCTTGTCTTCGCCATCAAAGAGCCACCGATGTTGGGCCTTGAGTTGGCGTCGCATACTGTCTTGATCGCTTTCATCGACGGCGAGCCCTTGCAGAATGAGCTTGCGGCGGTACGAGCGATCCAAGTTGACCACAGTGAAAAACCCCGTGTGGGACCGACGCCGCTCGCCCGAGCCAATGCGTTCCACAAACACTTCAACTTCGACTTCCAGGTGGTGGCGGCTGTGTGGACCGAGCCATAGTTGAGACAGAAAAAAACGGTGAGTCCAGGAGCGCAACCAACTGTAACTGGTCGAGATAAGAAGCAGCACCCACCGGACGCTGCAGACGCGTGCGTTCATAGTCACAATATCGTCCATCGTGATCGGCAGCTTGAAGAAGATACGGTTCATGGACACTGTGACCATGTTGACATTCTTGGTAAAGTTGCGACCGCAGTAAAGAGCCACTTTGTCCTAAAGAAAACAAAGATCAACGGGTCAGGAGATCCGATTTTGCAGTTGGGTTCTCAATACGAAAACGCACCATCCACGAGAGCACTTCGCCCCCAAAAATGGTGTTGTTGCGGTTCAAATGCTTTGGCAAAAACGAGTTTTGCACTTCAATGAGCGTCTCAGGCATGGGCACCGAATGGGTCTTGTCGTTTTGGTCAAAGAGGTGGATCATATCTCGTGAAATGTACGGCATTTGGTCGACCATATCTTGGACATTTTGCCACCGCACAAACAAATCTTTGCGTTGCGCAGTCGTCGCTTCGAGCTGTTCAAGGTACTCGGGGTTCTTTTCATCACGAAGCTGAGGCAGCCCACGCGCTGGCCGCTTGTTTTCATCCAGCGCGACGCACGACATGATGGCGCTCAGCGTGTGGACGTACTTCCCGGTCTCTAGATCGTGGCGGAAACCTGAGACTTGCACAGACAGCGACGAGCGGCCCGTGTGGAGCACTTGTCCTTCCAAGCGGATCAAATCGCCATGTGCGATCTGGTTTGTAATATCGACGCGATCCACCGACATGGTCGCAATGGCTTTCTTCGCAACACTGGGGGAGAATAAGAAGAGAGTGAGCGAACGCCACCACACACACACGCGGCGCTGCAAGATCGCGCTTACTTTTCAGCGACAGCGGCGCCAAAGATATCCAGCCGCTCCAACACAGGACCTGCACTGATGAGCTTGCCGTTGAGACTCTCTTCGCCCTACATGGAGAAATACATTGGATATTGATTGGTACCGTACAACAAAGCCACGGTAGAAGGGCCATTCGTTTCCTCAGACGCTACGTACGATGATGTCGGCGTATGCGAGCCGCGTGTCGCGGACATGAATGAACTTTGGCTCGGCCTCAGGGACGGTGACATGGTCGAGGTGGGTCGCGAATGTGCGCGGTGGCAAAACGCGCCAAAGCGATTGAGGCGCTGCGCGCTTCACCGCTTGGATCATGGGTAGCGAACGGCGGTGCATTTGGATCGGGTATCGATTGCTTTGCTGATGCGTTGCAGGCACGACTGGTAGGGCAATGGCCGCAGCGGTCCGACCTCTTGTTGACGTGCGATTCGGATCATCATCACTCTTCTCATCCACGACGGCACTTTCCTTGCCGATTTAACATTTACTTCTGGAGGTTGTACGCAATACTATGTAGGTCAATGCGTGTCCCATATGGACCGGAATGCGAGGGGTTATTGATTATCAGAGTACTGATCATGCTGCGATTGGCCAGATTGGTTGACCAATGAACGTGACTGTAAGAACATGGAGGCCGTGCCTTGGGTCGTGTACTAAATTAGGGTCATACGCGCCCTTATGTGGTCCACCCCACTTTTGTTACTTTTTACGAGTTCCACTCTGACTCTTCCGGGTCGTAAATACGCATGAGTTTTACAGGTTGACCTTCTTTTTTCCGAGGTTTTGACCAACAAGTTGACAGAGGGGACGACAATTTAGCGCCCAAACAGAAGGCAGGACGATTGCGAATTGTCGGTGAGTTCAACAAGCCTCCATTTCCACCTGAAGTCACCACATCGGCCGCATCACCACGCAAGAGAGTCCACGGGTGCGTATGGGAAAGATCTATAGTGTTGTCTTGAACCCAGACCATACTGATTGTGGTGTTTTTGTGAAAGAAAGCTTTCCTGTTCTTCCATCGCTTGACAACCGCGCGCTACCAGTGTTTGAGGCGAACCAGATTTAAAAACAACCAGAAAACGCGCGAGTCGAGAAGCAACGATGGGTGCGTGTGCTGTGTTGAGTATATTGTCTCTAGTGTGGCTGGATGGATCGACTCTAACTTGGCCATGTGCGTCTTCTTTCTTTTGTTACAGCGGAAGCAATGTACGCCAACGCAAACCAAAACACCAACGCCAACTTTTTTTTATCATTGTTGGATCCCCAACTCACCAACGTTTTCTTTTGTGTTCCCCCTCCAATCTGGATGTTTCCCCACACGCACAGTAAACGCGAACGAGATATGTTCGATGGCGATCTTCTGTCGTCGCTCCATGAAGTGCCGAGCGATTCGCAGAAACTGAAGACCGACGATGACGACAAGAAAGGCACGCGGTGGACGCCCGAACAGGATGAGGCGCTTCGCCGAGCGGTCGATAAGTACGGCCAGCGCAACTGGAAGGTGAGAGAACCCCTTTGTTGTAACAATGCATCTTCGACTGACCCGAGCGCATTTGGGTTGTTGCGTTTGATCTAGTCGATTGCTGGTGAAGTGGAAGGGCGCAACCATGCGCAGTGCCTGCAGCGCTGGAACAAAGTGCTCAAGCCAGGGCTGGTCAAAGGCCACTGGTCGTACGAAGAAGACAGCATCCTGGAGCGCATGGTGTTGCAAGGCTGCCACTCGTGGTCCGAAGTGTCGGTCCATATCCCGGGACGAACGGCCAAGCAGTGCCGCGAACGCTGGCGTAACCATCTGGACCCAAGCATCAACAAATCGTGCGTATACCTTATTTCTTATTCGTATTTTGCACCAACAGCTCAATCTAATGGATGGATGCTTTTGCGTTCCCAGTCCTTTCACGCCAGAGGAAGATATCACAATCCAGCAAGCGTTCGAACAACTGGGCAACCGCTGGACCCAGATTGCTGAGCTTCTTCCTGGCCGCACAGAAGACGCTGTCAAGATGCGGTGGAAGGCACTGAACCCGAACCAGCGCACCAAAGCTGGACCCGGCCGCCCTCGGCTGATGCCCGGCATGCCCACGAGCAAAACGCGCGCGGCAGCGCCACCAAACCCGGACCTCGCTGCTGGGGTCCATACTATGATGGCCCCACCAGGTGCTCCTCAGATCCAGCAAATGTACGCATACCCGACGGCGTATGGCACCCCTGCGGCCATGCCTATGGGCAGTGCAATGCCGCTCGACACGATGCCTCTTCAGTATCAACAACAGCAACAACATCACGACATGGCTCTCCACCAGCAGCAGCACCATATTGGTGGATATGCGGACGTGAATGGGAACGGGAACTGCACCGCGTCCGAATTCCCAGAGCCCAGTATCGAGCCACTGGGTAATGATGACCGCCCTGGAGAGGTTGATTCGAAAGACGCGGCGATGCTCAAGGAATTTCTACGCAGCCACTCGAGCAGTTTACTCAGCTTTGGCAGTGCCCGTGGGATGAGTTCGTTTGCAGATATGTCGCCCGATGAGCTGCTGGCAAGTGGCGAGTTGGATGAGATGCTCAAGGCTGTGTCGCTCGCGAATGAAGGTGGGGGTGAAGGCGACGCTGATGGTGCTGGTGCCGGGGGTCCGACGACTTCCATGGGCTCCAGTGGCGTCAAGTCGCAGTCGGGGTACCGTCTTACCAACTCGTTCACAAATGCGCGGTCGCTTGCTCGTGCTCTTGAGAACATGACCAGCTCGGCCTCGGACAAGCACATTTTCCAAGAACTGATTGATGAGCTGCGAATCGGCGGAGATTTGGCCGCACCCAGTGGTGGCGGGTCCCAAGCACCACTGCCGCGTGCTCCGATTGACCCGAATTCGTTCGAGTTTATGAGTTCAAGTGGCCGCAATTTGACGCACTCGCTGGAATTTGGTCAGCAACTAGACACTTTGACAGGCGGGCAAAGCAATTACATGCAACGATCAATAGACGACTACGACGACGATGAGGACGATGATGATGATGACGACGATTTCGATCTGATGAAGCCCATCCGCAAAGGCAAACAGTTTTAAAAGGAAAGAAAGGAACCCCTCGTTTGCTGGGAAGGGATGAAAGAATCAGTGGTGTGTGCATACAGTTAAGAGAAACATATATCGTTAGGAAACACGAATAAAGAATTGCAATTCCGGTGCTTTTTTTTTAGTTGTGCCCATCTCACAAATTAAACGGGTCAAACCCGTTTAGCTCGAACCCGTTTCTTATATATGGATCACGATCCATATTTAGCGCACTCACTTTTCTTGACTGGTCCAAAAGTTACTTTTCCGCGCGCAAAAATGTTTCCAACGGCAACTCCCGATGCGAATGTGATCCGGTATCGCGTCTACTTCCGCGCGCCATCGCCGCGTCCAGCCAACGGACCAAGTGCAGATAAAGACAGCATTGCTCTCACAGCAGACCATGCGTTTGCCATGGCGCGTCGCACGGCGTATGACGCGTTCATCAAGGCGACACTGGGCGAGTTTATCTGGCACAAACATGCCATGCATTTGGAGATTGCTCCTGCCGCCAGCAGCACCAGCAGTTGTAGGGATACAATGCTGCGTGGGTACTTTCTCCAAGGTGAAACGAATGTCGGCGATGCGATTGATGACGAGTGGGTCGTCACGTGGCTTCTGTTCCAGCTCACAATGGCTTCGCAGTTCCAAGAAGATGACGCCATCGTGACCGTCAACGACACGGACGGCGAGTTTCTTTTGATCGAATGCGCCGACGTTTTGCCCGATTGGGTCACACCAGAGAACAGCGAGCACCGCGTATTTGTGTACCGCGGCCTGCTGCATCTTGTCTCGGACCAAGTCGTCCCAGAGACGAGTGGCAATGGATCGACTGGAAGGCGGACCAAGCGACAGCAACAAGAGCAACAGCAGCGCGGCATCTTCACGCAAGCCATCCGAGCCGTGTTGGACGACCGCGTCGACACGCGCGCCAGCGTTCCCATGCAGCGCACGATCCAGCAGAAACTGAGCGAAGCGCCCAAGTACATGCGCACGAACCGCCACCGTGTGCGCTGCCTGGTGCCCGTCAAAGTCGCGGCGTTGGTGGCCACACATCCAGAGATCATTGGCGCGGCAGTGGAAATTTTCTTCTATCGTGACCCTCGTGAAGCCACAGCGTTGTGCAACCACATGAAGGTGTTCCCGCCAGCTCCTCAGAGTGTCAAGCGTCGGCTCACGTTGTCGCGGTGCCAGTACGCACAGCTGAAGCAGCAACAGTTTTTCCCACCAAAACCATTCCGCCATTGGCCAAATTGCAGTGGGTCCAGTGATTCCAGCACTACGCCGGTGGCGGTGGAGATCGGCATGAAGCTTACATGCGGTCTGGAATTACTATACGCAGCGGATGAAAAAGACCAATTTGGTGTACCTTGGCGAACAGTGATTGACGCGATCTCAGTCAGCAGCGAGTGCGATGGTGACGACTGCGGCGACGCTAATGATGATGATGATGACGCCTGGCTGTATATCCATCCCGACACGCTTGACCAGAAGCTCCAGCAAATCGCTACCAAACCAAAACCGTCTTCGTCTGAAAAAGAACACCGTCACGGCCTGCCGCTATCGGAGAAAAAGGATGCCAATATTAATACCGACATAGGTGGTGCCGAGGAGCTTGAGAATATTGCGACCATGTTTAACAATTTCATGAGCGGGATTTCGGGACTTGACGGTGTGGAAGACAGCGAGCCTGTGCAACTGGATATGAGTTCCTTCATGGATCTGTTGAAAAATGGGCAAGCCAGCGACCACGGTGAACGAGACGAGTACGATGCTGATGATGCAGACGAGTGGGATGACCCCGAGGACAGTGACGACAGCGGTGCATCCAGTGTGGACAGCGACGATGAGCTAGATGGCGAGCCAGAAGAAGAAGAAGAAGATCAAGAAGACCGCATCCTCCGTGAAGCCATGGATGAGATGGACGCCGAGTTATTCCAAGGATCAACACTGCATAAAACGTTTGCTCGCGTCGAGCAAGCCACGCCAGCTGGCGGTGCCAGTGGTGGAAGCCACAAGGAGGAAAATGACCCAGATGACGAGAGCGTCGACGACAAGCCGCTGGACTTGGATTTCCATTTGCTTTCGAATTTACTGGAATCTTTAGCGTCCCAAGAAGGTATGGCCGGGCCCGTGACCAATATTCTAAGTGAATTGTCGGCAGGAACATCGACTTTTAAGCGGTGAAGTTACATTTCATTTTGTGACAGTTCATAATTAGTTTAGTTTACGCTATGCTACCCATCACTCGCCGCCTTTGGCTTCTTCTTCTTCTTCTTCTTCCTGTTGATTTCGCAGCCACGCCATGGACAGTTCTTGTATCCGCTGGGCATTTCCATCAGCCTTTTTCAATTTTTCTTCCAGCACTGCGACCCGCCGGTGGAGACTTTCGTTTTCATGGACAACGTCATGGAGTTTATGTTCCAATTCGCGGACCATCACCTCAGGGTACAGCACGGCCGGTGCGTGTGGCGTGGTTGTGGTCGCAGTGGTCATGGTCCCAGTGGCGCTGGCATTGCTACTGGGGGTTGGTGCGGCGGGGCTACAATCGTCTGGGAATATGCTGTTTGTAGTAGAGAGACACAGAGAGTTAGTTCATGCTAAAGGAGAGGCTAAGCTAGGAGGCTAGACTAGACTGTACGATCCGTATCTGTCCTTGGCAGCAATTCTAGGCCGCCAAAGTCATCAGTAGATAGCTTTTTTTTTATCGGAAGATGATGTCGCCCCTCCCCCACGAGGGAGGAGGGGACACACATTGAGAGGAAGGGAGACAAACAGCGCGGGCCATCTTGTAGCGGTGTCTCCCTCCACTCCTTCTTCCATTTTCATCCATAGATATATCCCAAGTTGTACATAAAACGTACCCGAATTTTTTGTTGGGCGAGGCGTCGTCGGTCTCAGTGCGGTCGCCCGTCGCGTGGCGGATATCATCCAGCAAGTCGTGGATGGACGAAATCTTGGCTTCCAGTAAAAAGCTCGACAGGCTTTGCGCTTGGCTGGCCTTTTCCATGGCGCTGGTGACTTGGGACGCGATGCGGGGCAACAAATCTTCGACGTTTTTTTTGTACACGTACACTTCCGTTTCAGCGGCGATGAGTTGCTCATGGAGCGCGCGTTTCTGCTGTTCCATGGCTAAGAATTTGTGTTCCATTTGCTCGTAGCGGCGCGTCATGAGGTCCAATTTGGTTTCTAATTGGTCGTTTTGCTTGAGCAAAAACACTTGATGGGCGGCCAGCGCGTCATGCTGCTGGTGCTGGTGGTGCGAGCCATTGTGGCTGCTGCTGTTGCAGACTACCGAGGCGATGCGCGCGAGGCTTTCGTCGGTGCGTTGCTGGTGTTGAAGCAGCTGGATCATGGTGGTCTGGAGCCCAATGGCAGACGGGGTGGTGTCTGCTCCATTGAGACCAGCGCTGCCTTGCTGCTGCTGACTGTTACGGTGAGCGGCACCGGCACCACCACCACTAGAGAAAGAGACCGACAACTGGCTCTGGCTCTGGCTTTCCGTTTGGCTCGCTGTCGTGGCTCCTTCGCCAGCACTACTACCAGTCCGCTGTCGGCGGGTCTTGGCAGACGAGGAGGACCTCGTGGCGGACGAAAGCGGCTTGCTTTCCATCTCGGCGAGTCGTCTCTTTCTCGCGGCGACCGCTGCGGGCGTGTACCCTTCTCCTCCTCCTGCGTGTGCTTGGGCTCTGCTGGCAGCACTGGCTGACGACGAGGAAGGCCTGGCGGTTGCTGAGGTGGTGGTAATCGCAGGAGAAGCAGCAGCTGGCGATTCATTTGTTGCTGGAGGCGGTGCGAGATTCGTGATGTCACTCAGCACATTCTCCAGCGACGACCGGGACGATGGCCGCGGGTCGTGGCTGCTGTTGCTGTTCTGGCTGCTGCTGCTACTTCGACCACCAGTCCTGAGTCCCGAGTGGGTCCTGGACCTTGGCGACGAACACGACCCTCGCGTGGTCGTCAGCTCCCGTGACGACGACAGCGATGACGTCGAGACGCGTCCAACATACTCGGCTCCTGCTGCTGCTGTGGTGGTTGTGGTCGAGGTGGTCGGTGGTGGTGGTGGCCTGTCGTCATCGGGAAACACACACAGCACGCTGTCGTCAAGACGCAGTGCATGGAGGTCGTTGAGCCACGTGTGCGACCCAGCGTAGCCTCCAAACACCAGCAAATGGCTCGTCTCCACTGGGTCTTGCCCTTGCTGTTGTCTGTACAAGACGGCTCGGTGGGTCGTGCGAACGGATGGTGGTTGGTCCCCATCATCTTCATCTGCCTGTGAGCTCCTTTGTCCATCGCCTCCTTGTGATGACGCCCCAGCACAATGAGCAGTCGTAGCAGTCGTGAGCTGCTTCCACTTGCGTGACTTGATATCAAAAAGCACCGTGTCGCTGCATCGTGACGCGCGGTGGCGACCAGCGAAAAGCACCAGATGATGGGGCGTGGCAAACGTCAGCGAGTGGTAGATCCGCGCCGTGGGCTTGTCTCCGCTTGCCAAAATCTTATCCCACCGGTTGGCGACGACATCGTACAGAAACAAGCCAGCAAACTGCTGCTTGGCATCGCGGCCACCGTACACAAAGAGCTGCTCGTTGTTGCGGCTCGCGGCCATATCAGCCACCGCACGCTTCGACGGTGGACTGCCCGTGGCAGGCGGCTCGCGCCACTGGTTTAGTGTCACGTCGTAGTAAAAGAGATCGTTGTAGAAGACCGTGGCCGTCGCGTTTCGTCCCCCAAAGCAAAAAAGCTGATCGCCCACGAGCTACAAACAGAGAGAGAGAGAGAGAGAGAGAGGGTCAGCAGGGCTAAGCTAAGCTAAGCGAATCAACTACCACGCACGGCGCTGCAGTGGCCTTGCCGAGCGTGGGGTTTCCACATGCTCTGGATCTTGCGCAGCGTCCACTGGGCGGTCCGCTGGTTCTGCTTGATACGCACTTCGTCGATCCGCATGTCCACCATATCAAACGTTTGCTCGTCGTCGTCACTGGCGGGCGACACGAGCGTATTGCCCACCACGAGCACGCGGAAGCCTTGCTTCTTTTCTTCTTCGCGCGTCGCCGCTGGCACGTAGTGCATGGTGTGGTAGTCACGTCCAGCACCCAAGTGCGGGTCATCCTGCATGATCCCTCGTTCGCCTCGTGGACTGCCACTGCTTCTGCTATTCGCGTCGGAGCCAAAGCTGTTGGCGAGAAAAGACGGCGCGTACGTCGCTCCATTGGCCGTGCTATGCGACACCACGAGCTTCTTCCACACGAGACCCAGCGGCGGCGGCGGCGGCGTGTCCTCCTGGTCTTCTCCCCCATCCAGCGTTTCTTCTGTATCGTTCCCACCGCGGCGGCTACGGCTGCTGTACCTGCTTCTCCTGTGGTCGCTGGACGACGCGGACCGCTTCGCGTCGAGCCTCTCCTGCGGTTCGTGCAGTTGCGTTGGCTCCAGCAAATGGAAATCGTCAAAAAACAGTTTCCCATTCGAGCCACCATGGAGAAGTATACTGTTTGTCGCGGTGATCATGGTCATTGCATGGGCCGACCGCGGTGCTGGCGCATGCGGCTCGTCTCCGCGGTGTACTTGAGTCCATCGCGCAGCCCATTGTGGTCTCATGGGTGCGCTAGCGATATCACAGCTTGCGAGAGAGTCGTCGTCATGGCGATCCTCTGGAGTGCCTTCCACCACAACCATTGCAATTTTCCCATTTGATTATCCCGCCAACAAAAAAACCAACAATACCAACCACAAACCACCCAAAAACCCAAATATGGAAAAAAATAAAATCGGAAAACACAGCTTGAACTGCTAGGTTTAATTTGACTAGGTTTAATTATTTATGCCCCAAATAATGCGTTTCGAACGCATTGATGCCGTCCGGAGTGAACTCGTCGCGCCGCGCCAAGATCTCGTCGCTTGTCATCTCGATCACTTCGTCCACTTCTTCCACTTGAAGCGTCAACGGGCCGTCGTACGTGCATTCAAAAATTGCACCCCAGACATCCGTGCGCTGGTCGCTGTAGTGGAAAGTCGTGATGTGTTTGAACGGCACATCACGCACGCCCATTTCTTCCAGCGCTTCCCGCTCACAGTTCTCTTCAAAGGATTCGCCAAACTGGACAACGCCACCTGCCATGGGATCCAGGAACCCTGGACAGTAATCCTTGATCATGGTGCGGCGCTGAACTAAAAACTTTCCGCTGGAGAGGCGATGGCGCAAACGGTCAGAGACAGAGACAGAGATTGAAAAAGGAACGCACTGCCACAACCTCAACACACGTACGCAGCATTCTTGATCACTATGTAAGTCGCGCGATGTGGTAGATTAAAGTGGCGCTGCAAGGTAGTATTCGTTTCATAAATACCAATATTCAGAGGGTGCACGCACACAAGGGAACACAACTCACCATCACGGCGCGGTCGGCTTTGCCCACGACATTGTTGTCCTTGTCGACAATGCAAACCTGCAAGAAGGCGGTATGTACACCCGTGTACAGTATTCCCAATCAGCTGCATGCAATCAGCAAGCCGCATCTTCAGCGCAAGCGCGTGCGCGCGCACCTCCTCTGTCGCGTTCAAAAATGTCGCCATTTGGATTCGTGGTGATCCCAAAAATGTGCTGCGTATTTAAACCTATTCGCAAACTAGGTTTATTATTGTAGAAACATCAAAACCAAAATCGTAAAACATGAAACTGCAGTTTACGACCTGTCGAGGACCAATCTTCACCCGTGAATCATGTGTGGAAGCAAGCACTATCCGGGTACGCTGTACGATACCGGTACCGATAGATGCACTTAAGTGGTTTGTTCTCACTGTACTTTCAGTAAATGTATCATTTAATTTCGTGTTTTACACCGTCTTTTTCGGTTTCCCTACAAATGTATCCATGCCATGGACGCCGCCACCTAAAAACACCACGCGATCAAACCACGACACAGGCAGCAGCCGTGCCATAGCAGGCAGCCATGGGACGATGACGCCACGCCAGCCAGTGTAACACGACACCACAAACTGTTCTTGGCGCGTCATGGCCTCGTAGATCCGCGTGGCGGCGGCCTGTGTGGAACTGGCGGGCAGAAGAAGCCGCGAGAGCCACGCTGTCCAGTCGCTTCCGGCCATGATGCCTTCAAACATGCCCGTGTCGATGGCATTCGGACACACGAGAAGCGTCTGGATCTTGTCGCTGAATCCATCGCGCCAGAGTTCAAGCCGCACTATTATGGATACAAAGGCAAGAAGAACGTGGGTAAATCAAGTCAGAGAGGCGCCATTGGGCACAATGGCTATTATACTCACTGCAATCGTGGAACGCGGCCACAGCAGCTTTGGTGGCGCAATAATCGGCAAGATTCGCACCGGTAATCAGCCCCATCTGGACCACGGGTAGTAATATTCAGTCCCAGCCATTTGGACAGAAAGAAGGGAAGACTGTCAGTCAGCTGGCTGGGGGGCAAGAAAGGCAGATGGCCTGCCAGACAGCATACAGTATCCCTTACCACGGACGAAACGGTCACAATCATGGCGCCATCGTTTGCTTGCTTCTTGAGCAATGGCAAGATGGACTGCACCACCCAGATGTGGCCCAAAGTGTTGACCTCAAAAATGCGGCGAATCTGAGAAGAAGTGAGCGCATCGACGCTTTGCCCATTCACGATGCCTACAGTAGGCATAGAGATACGGTATGTGAGAGACCGCCACGATCCACAGACCCCATTAGATGAGGCTGCAGCAAACTGGACTTGGCAGCCCAACTACACCACGGTATACCGGCGTTGTTGATCAAGACGCTGATGCTCTTTGGCGCAACAGCCTGCGAGATTTTCTGGACACACTCGCGCACAGCCCTATACGATAACCACTCAGAGACGGTCAGCCAGCGCCAACAAAAAAAAACGCTTCCAGATAGAGAGAGAGAGGCAGACAGACAGAATGAGTTTGCTGTTGTTGCAACCATTCTATACATGCTGGCTCCTGTTCTTATTCGTGTGCGGTAGCTGCTTGGTCAAAGGGTCAGCGAGACGGCGCATGCCCATCCGCTCGCTCCAGTTTCTTTTCCCGCAAACTGTAACCAGCCAGCGCACTGTACATCCACGGATACTTTTAAAAAACGGAACGCACCGTTCGTCGGCGACATCACACTTGAAGCACCGCACGGTCGAGTCAGTTCGCGCGTGTATTGCCAATTGCGTCAGTTCTCGCTGAGTGCCAGTGAGCGTATGGTCATCGATATCCAGCAGTACGACTGTCACACTGCGCGCCGAACACACGATGGTCTGTGCGAGTTGCTTGCCGATGCCGCTGGCTCCGCCGGTGACCACAACGACGCGGCCATCCAGCGAGAACCGCAGCCGCCTGCTGTACCATACGGAGACCCACAACAGCAGCACCACGGCCACGACCGCGAAGAAGAAGAACACAGCCGCGGCTTCATTTCCGCGCCAAGCTGCAACCGCTTGTCGCCACATGCCGTTCGCGCAAAGGTGAATTTCTTGTGGGTGGTGAAGGGCAGAGTGATGATCTCGTCGTGTTTGAGTTTCAGTGGACCCTGCCAAAACAGATAGCTCATTTACCTGATGGTTTGTCCGCAGCATTTGATAATATGTATAAATCGATACAGTAGTTGTCAGAAAAAGGTTACTCGTACCCTGTATATTCGCATATACGGTATATATGAATAGAGTACCCATATCGTGTTCAACGTGTTTGGCGAGTGGGGTCAATTCGCCAGATGGAACGAGAAGGAGCTCTGCTCTTCAGCTGGCCACAGGCCTCTTTGACCACATGCTGACCACATGCGGCTCAGGGACAAGACGCTGTCCAATCCAAATCCAAAGGGCAAGCAGCAGCTTTCTCTCTCTCCTCTCAGCTGCAAGTTTTTACAAAGCCCCATGGATTTCCATTGTTCCCACCACCTGAAACCTGATTGCTACAGTGCATGACTTGCTAGATTGACTGTCCCAGTCCTCTCTCCCCACCACACGTCGCCCATCTGTCCTTTGGGAAAAAGGCAACAACGAGAGAGAGCGAGAGACCCCGTTGTCCTTGAAGGTCTCTCTTGGCTCTTTGCACTGAACTCTTCCCAAACGGGTGGTGTCCTAATCTCAGTTGAGTCTTTTTTTCTCGTGTGTGTTGCGGGACGAAGAAAGAACTGTCAACACCGACAGTTGCGTCAGCTTTCGTCCTTCGCTCCCTCCAACCTGAAGCCTTGAAGCCTTGAGGGCTGGAGGCTTCAGGGCGTCCAGGGGGATCCCACTTTCCCACCAACCCAGACACGGAACAAACGCTCCCACGAGCAAACGACCGACCCTCGGGCACCTGCGATACAATACGACACGACACCTCGCCCTCCCTCCCCACGGTCGCCACTGCCGCCCGCCCCCAGTCAGTCAGTCCACCAATCACTCGTTCATTCATTCATCCATTCAGCAAGTCCCAAAGGTGTTTTGTCGCTTGTTGCTCATTCTTGAATAAGAGCTCTTCCACACACACCCACACACACTCCACACACAAAACCACACCAAAAATGGTCGCTGGCTCGGCTGCTTTCTTTCTGGAAGGCGGTGACAATGAGCAGCTCAACACGCCGTACATCAAGTGCAAGTACAAGACAGGCAAATGCAGCAACGAGCGCTCCAGCAAGCGCAACGGGCAGCCCCACATGCTGTGTCTCTACCACCGCGACAAGGCCAACAAGATCCAGCGCAAGTTTGACCGGCAAAAGCGCCAAAGCGCGCGCATGCGCAAGAGCTCCTCGTCGTCGTCCCCAAGCAACAATGACAACAGCAGCTCTGGCTCGGAAGGGCGTTACTCTGGCTCTGGATCCCGTGGTGGATCTGGTGCGACCACCATGGCCTCTGCGTTTTCCAGCGGAGCCTCCAACCAGTCGGGCGGCGCGGTCGCCTCATCGTTCGCTGGTCTCTTGGCGCAAGAAGTCGACATCTACTCGGACTCGGACTCGAGCCGCTTCTCCACAGACAGCGAGTCCAGCGTCGTGCTGGAGCAAATGTGGCGCGACTTGCCCCACCATGGCGCGCTTCTGGTCGCCCAGATCTCGGAAACCCTGGCGCCAGCGCCCTGTGCCGACGTGGTCTCCATGGCGTTGCATTCGCCCGTCACGACCAACCACCAGCGGTTCCACGGCGGCCAGTTATCCCATGAAGAAATCGACTTTTTGTATGCTGCCATGCTTGAGTAAGGAACTCTGTGTGACGGCGGGCTGGTGGTGAAAAACGCTCAGTGCAAGTGCTGCTTACGAGTATGAATCGCCACGCAGCGAAGGACAGACAACAGCATTTTGATTTGATTTGATTATGGAAGAGGCTATAGTAATACACAAAAAAAAAAAAAAAAAAAAAAAAAAAAAA
>JAADWJ010000157.1:0-41194 GCA_023336165.1 Pythium monospermum
AAAAAAAAAAAAAAAAAAAAAAAAAACCACATACCGTTGACAGCCGATGTGCGATGATCAACATGGTGCGGTTTTTCTGCAATTTCGTCAACGCGGCTTGAATTTCCCGTTCGGTGACCGTATCCAATGCCGAGGTCGCTTCATCCAACACAACAAACGGAGGGTCCTTTAATAAAGTCCTCGCAATCGCCACGCGTTGCTTTTCACCGCCAGATAATTTTAATCCACGTTCCCCGACATTTGTTTGCCATTGGTCGGGCAATTTCATGATAAACTCATAAATGCGGGCATTTTTAGCCGCCTCGACGATTTGGGCATGAGTGGCGTGTAAATTGCCATATTTAATATTATTGAAAATCGTATCGTTGAAAAGCACCGTATCTTGTGGCACAATGCCAATCGCACGACGTAACGAATGTTGGGTGACGTTGCGGATATCGTGGTGGTGGATCAAGATTTTGCCATCGTCACATTCGTAAAAGCGGAATAAAAGCCGAGAAATGGTCGTTTTACCAGCGCCCGTTTCACCCACAAGTGCAGTGGAAGTGCCCTTTGGAATCGTAAATGACATCTTTTTTATGCCACTTGTGACGGCCTGCGATGGGTAGTGGAACGATACATCTTTAAATTGGACATCAATACCGGTGTCTTTTGCATAATCACAAAGTGACAATTCTTTTGCATTCGGGACATCCACAATATCTGGTTCCACCGATAATAATTCACTCAATTTCCGCATATCAATGACCGAATTGATCACCATATTGTAAATCGAGCCCAAAAAAAATAATGGCTGAAATAAATTCGCCAAATACACGGAAATGGCAATAAAATCACCAATATCAATTTGCCGTCCCGCACTTTTTTCATCGCCCACAACCACATGAGGCGCTGCCAACGCAAGCGCTGCAAGCGTCGTGAGTTGGATCACCAGCGACTGCGCGCTGTTTAAAACACTCAATGAGGCCTGCACAGAGATGGAATTTTGTTGGTATTTTTCAATCACTTTGGTGTACGTGTCCACCTCGTATTTTTCATTGGAAAAATATTTCACCGTCTCATAATTGATCAGCGCATCGGTGGCCTTGTCGTGGTATTCATTGTCATGTTTGGTGGACGCTTCCCTGTATTTTTTACGCCATAATGTGATTTTTATGGTCATAAATGCATACAAAACCAAACTTGAAAACGCCACAAATGAAAGCGACGCAAGTTGAAAATGCACCGCAAAAATGATGATCACCACCACTGATTCAGCAAGCGTCGGGAAAAGGTAGAGGAACACGTACGAGACCACGGAATTGGCCGACTCGACGCCCCTGTCCATGGACCGCAGCACGTCACCGAGCTTCTTGTGGACGTGCCAGTCGTACGAAAGTGTGTGGACGTGCTCGTAGGTCGCAGTGGCCAGCTCAATGTAGGCGGTTTGCTTGACTTTCAAGTACACCAGCGACTGTAATTCTTTAAAAATCTTGGAAATCAGCACGAGTCCACAGTACAACGTGATCTCGACGAGTGCCTGGTGGACATTTTGGGCCAATAATTCATTGGTGGCACGTGCCATAAACAATGGGGAGGCTAAATTGGCCAATTTCGAGATCGCCAATAGCAAGTAGGTCGATGTGGCACGCATTTTATTGGCCATGCCATGGGGCCAAAAATACGGTTTGAGAATGTACGCGAGCTTGACAAAGGAAATACCTTGTGGCTTTGGTGGCAACGGTGGGATATCCAGATTGCTATGGGTCTTGGAGGCCGATGGCGTGGACAGCGAGCCGTGCAAGTAGTTCAAGTTGACGACTTCGAGCACGGTGAAGATCAATGGCAGTGAGTTGGCGATATTGGCATCCACCAGGCGGTATTGGGTCTCTTGAAGCTGTGTGAACGCGTCCAATTTGAACGAATCGATCGCCAACACCACGAGAAACGAGAGCGAAAACGCATAGCTGAGCCACGTGAGAAGGCGCACATCGGGCCGTGCGGTGCAGACGCCGAAAAGCACGATCTTGACAAGCGTCGCGCACACGGGAAGCCCCCAGTACCGCCAGGCGACACGCTCCACGTCGTAGAGCCACTTGCCAGTGAGCAGCTCATGAACGCCCAGACTGAGCAATGCGACGCACAGCAGACTGGCCAAGTCGAGGACGAGAAGCAAGATGAGACTGAACTGCAAGCACAACAGCTCACGACGGCCGCGTTGTTTCTTGCGCGATAATGAGGCATTGGCGCTGTTGCCTTCGTCGCTTTCGCGCCAACGAGAGAACATGGCTTCTTTGCGAGGCGCGGTGGTGGTGGTGGTACTACCACTACCACTTCCATGGCCATGACCGTTGTTGCTGTTGCTGTTGCTGTTGCCGTCGCTCTTGCTGAGCAACGGCGTGGATTCGGCTGGCGTCTTGGCCATGTTGGTGCTTGTCGACAAAAGTCTGAACACAACGGACGGATCCAAACGAGCTTCTTCTTGTTCTTGTTCTTCTTCAAAGGGCGGGCGACGCTCTTGGTGGGGGAAGTGGGGGACAACGGCAGCAGCACACGCGTCGGGCACGCGCCTTTACTGCAGTGAGAGAAGTGGTGCACAAAGAGATCTCCCCAAGGATTTTGACTTTGGATTACTGTATCAGTTAAGAACCGATAGGATTTTTGAAACCACTGTTGGTACGAGATGACGTAATCAAAACTGATAGAAAGTATGTCCAGTTTACGCACAATCGAGTGTTGTGGCTCTATTTATTCTAAACAATCTCAACACGATGATCCTCTTGACGAGATACTGGTTGCTCTTGACTGGGTGGATCCACCTCCTCGTCACCAAGAGCGACGTCATCTTGGCCTAAAGAGGTGGTGGCGACTGCGGCGGCGGCATTTGACGCTGCCTGAGCATGCAAGTTGGCCATGCTTCGCGAACTCGTCAACATCGTCGTGGGGGTGCTGACGTTGGACAAGTGGAAGATTGGGTACTCGCTTGGAAAGTGTTGCTGCCACGAAGCATTTAGCCTCTCAGCCGATCGCGACCGTTGAGCCAATGGTGACGGTCGTGTGTGGGCCGTGGCATTGTTCGAATCGTCCACCACGACAAGCGATCGCTCTTGCTGTTGGAGCATCGCTCTCACAAATAACACGCGGTTCTCAGGCAGTGGTACGAAGTGCTTGGAGAGAAGCATGCCTTTGCCTGCCAGCACGGCGCGGCGCCGCGGCGTGTAATCCTCTTCAATAAAGTATAACGTCAACTCACCACTCTCTTCTCCGGCCGCTGCGGGCTGCCAGTCGACGAGCACGATTTCATCGGCTTGAAGATCCCATACGACGTCGTACTTTTGGCCAGGCTTAACATCAATAAAGAGCAACCGCTTCCGTGTCACAAGCAGACATTTCTGTTTCAAGTCGATGTGGCCCAAGTAGCCATCACTACGGTACCGCCCACCGCGCAGCTTGCCCACCATTTCTTCCCCAAACGATTCCACGTACGAGTATGCCTTGAGTCGCCTTGTGCGGACATCAATGTGGCGTGGTGGCCGAGCTCGCATGAGCAGTGCCTTGGTGTTTGGATCAATCGCGTCACGTAGAGATGCGACCGTCGTCGCGGTCGCAAGCGACAGACCCAGCAGCGGCTTCAGCACCAAGCCAAAGACCCCAGCAAAGACACCAGGCACCACGCCTTTCACGCCATTCAACTCGACCGCTCGAATCGGGGAGACCACGATGCCCGAAATGCCCTGTGCAAACCCTTGGTAGATATTGCGGGTCGCTGGGTACCCAGTGTACTCGTCCAGCTTCAAGCATGCTTCCGAGAGACCAAGTGACGATGCAGCCAAGATGCGGGCGTTGAAATCTAGAAACGTGTACACGGAGGCACGTACAAGCGAGTACGTGCCGCGTCCCATACCGAGTGCAAATTCCGTTGGACTCTTCTTGGAGATGCCGTGGACAGGCTCATAGATAAAGTCCTGGAAGCCGCCTTTCATGTTTCTCCACGCGATCATCGGGTTACCAAACACATCGACACTGCCAAGGATCACGTAGGCTTGTCGAAGCGCTTCACTTTGGTAGTGGGACGCTAGCCGCGACGCCAGTGCATCTGGCTGGATAAACGAGTGGCCGATACTGATGGCCTTCAAATGGAAAGGTGCGTTCGCGATCTTCGCCAGACTTGTACCAATGGCATTGATGATCAACCGCAACGGGCCCACTGTGATCGACGCGTGCCGCGCACTGTCTGTCCACGTGTTGAGCCCATCGGCCATGGCACCAGCACTTGCCCCAAAGGCAAAACTGACAGTCGCTCGAATGGGATCAATCTGGAACTCTTCAAAATAAAGTTTCTTGGCTTCTGCTTTCGAGACGACCTTGCCGTGGTGGTTCGCGTGAGCAGCCAGAGTGAACGACGGTCGTCGCATGCTCTCGAAGTCGCTGTGGTGGCTGTGAACAGTATCACGATCGGTCGCAGTCGTCGATGACGATGCCAGCACGGATGGCGCGCCCTCATCTCGCATCACTTCCAAGATATCCACACCGACTTCTAAACTGGCGTTATACTCTTCCAGCAGCAGCGCGGTTTGGGTCGTGTGGGTACTGTCCCAGCTTTGACCTACACTTTGAAGCTCTCGTGCATTTTTCGAGCTCTTGCTGGGCATGAACACCGGCAAAAGCTGATAGAGAAGCGACCCATCTACACGCACGTGAAGAGGCAGCACGCGCAAGCTGAAGTGGCGAATGAAGTCGATTCCGGCGTATCCGTCATGTTTCACGAGGCACACTTCAACGACGGGGATGTTGACCACATTCCCATCAATGACACGAGTTCTCGCGCTTGGATTGGAGAAACGAAGCAGCACTGGGTACGGCGTCACAGGCAGTTGGTTGTCGATTTGGAAGTCCCGCATTTGGAAACGCAGCGCGACAATCTTGGGCCGTTTGTCCTTCGCGAGACGTGTCATGCCGCTACCTCCGATGTCGCTTGACGAATGTGCGGAAGCCGAGGCGTCGTCGTTTTCACTCACGTATAACTCGAGCGACAACCCAGCAAACGATACATAAACCAATTCACGTGGCGAGCCATCCACGATCGATACACCAACGCCTTGCAACCGCGCCACCAATTCGAACGACGGCAACGACAAGAACTTTGTCGGAAACTCGTTGATCGCTCCGGTATCTTTCGGATCGCTTGCACTGGCGTTGCCGCTTGCGTCGATCCCTCCAGCTGCGCGAATGCGAGTGTCGGTGAATCGGAGCACACGAGTGGGACCATCCGCTGTGATCTCCATGCCCAGCGTACCGCCTAGCGCATCCGGGAAGCGATGAATCTTGTCCATCGCGAAAGAACCGATGCGAAGTGGACGACTGTTGTCGCCTGCCGCCGACGGCAGCATATCGACGACGAGAACACGGTCTTGCGTCGGTTCATCCCAGGCGTAGTCGAGGCTGTGGTGGGGCAGAAGGATCTCACTACGGCGCACACGATGCTGATGAACACGGAACGTCTCAAGCGAATAGTTTTCAATCCGGTATGGCGGCGCATTCGAGCTTTCTTCACGCAAGTAGACACAAACGCAAGACGCATCTTGCTTGAGCACGACGCGGATCAACTTCGTAGCACGAGTTGAGTCGTTCCGCATGCGAACAACGTACTCGCGGGACTCCCCCAGTGGGACAGCACCACTCCACGTCCATCCTGGCTCGGCTAGTCGACACCGAATCGTCTTCCATCGGGCCAGCGGCAAGCTCCAATGGAAATCAGCATAGCCTCCTGGTTCAAGATGAAGCGCTGGATTCAAAGCCGAGATAACGTTCCCGCCGGGGCCTTGGTCATCGATGCCTGGTGATCCTCGAGCCGACGAGTGGCACACTTCAACGGATGCATCCATTGTATTAATGATCATGAATCGAGGCGTGAGCATGATCACTTTGGTTCTCGAGTAGCGTCCTTTGGCCGTCGTGATCGAGTACCCGATGCTGTACACCCGATCGAGACCGAAATCCATCGCCTCCAGTTCACCAGAAGTGCCAGGTTGATCTAGTACAACCGAATCCGTCCACTTTCTCTGCGTGGCATCGCTGACACTCGTTCCGAGACGCCGGTCGACTTCATTGACTCGCACACGAACGCATCCACGCTCAGGCTGAGAGCTTGAATGACACGCCTGGAGCACTTCCAGTTGCCCTATTGCGCGGATATCTTCTGTTGGTTTGGGCAGCAAATCGAGCAACCCTTTGATCGGTGGGATACTTGGGATCAGTCCTGGGTGTCTTCGTCTGCGCTCATCCGATTGGTTGACGTCACTATTACCGTCGCGGGTAGTCGCATCACCGAGAACAACAGGTCGGATCAGATGGGAGTGAGCGATATGTCCACTTGCTCGCGTCTGCTCTTCCTTGAGCAGCAACTCGTCTCGATCCAGTCTCTTTTGGCCAGCCAGCAACATCGTCGAGTGTTCGTACGCTGCGCGTTCGTCATCATGTTCGTACTCCAGCTTGAGCCCTGTGAGGTTGACGATCCAGTACGGCACAAACAAAAACACCTCACGGCTTCGCCCTTTCACGGTATGGATCTCGGCGGACACGTACAAATGAGCACTGCTTGAAAGATCCGCCAATCGAATCCGGTAAGTGTCTTCAGCCATATCCTCCACAATACGAAACGGGTCACTCCACTCGAACCCTTTCATACGGATCCGCAATTCGAGGGGGGTGTCCCAGTCACACAAATGCCACACGAGCGATTCCGCGACGTTGATTGTGCCACGCTCACGAAGTCGCTGCTGGCAATCCTCCCAGCCGAGATTCACACTCGAGCTTGGGTTGTTCACGCCATCCGTTGCTGGTGTCCAGTCGTTGGGTGTTGCGAGGCAGTACTCCAACGACCCAGCTGTGAGGTTGTGGAGCACCAATGGAGGCTGGAATAGAACTTTTCGCTGATACAGGGAGCTGTTGGCAACGGACATTGTCGCGCTCATCATGAACGGACGCACGGGCCGATCGCCATAGAGTCGATGGAACTTGATCACACTTTGTGGCTCACCGTCGGGCGATTGGTTGGTGCTATCACTCAGGTTGCCATCTGGTGCAAGTGTCGTGGCTCGATCAAACAACGGTAAATGGACACGCTTTTTCGCATACGCCTTGGGTAGATGAACCGTCCATGAACCTTCACCGGACGATTTCATATCCGGGGGACGCACCATCAAGTACCCGTCCATGGCTGAGACCAAATTGATGGGCACGGGAATGGTTGACGAAGCCTTCACAACTGCTTTCCACGAAGAAATCAAATGACCGCGAGGCGTGCCAGCTCGGAATGGCGGTGACCCCATTCGCCGAAGCGGCGGGACGTACTCGACTTCGAGATCGGACGCAGTGTTGTTTTCCAACACGAGCGTGGAGCGAACGACAAACACTTTGCACCCACGCTCCACGAGCACGTCGATCACACACTCACACTTGCGCACACGAGAGCCAACATACTCAGCATCAAGGTCAATGAGTGCATACATTCTCGAATCCGCTTGGTCGACAGGGATAGCAAACTCGGTTTCCCACCGACGCGTCATACCATGGCCGCTCTTCTCTGGTTCACTCTTGCCCGACTCGTCGCCATCTTCCACTGCTAGGTACAATTGTCTCGTGATCGTGAGCTGTTCAAATTCGGACTGGCCGAATGAGCGCCCGTCGTGGGCGTTTGCCGCGGACCGCAGGCTGAATGACAACGGCTCCTCTTGACCCGCGCTAAGCACGCTTTCTCGGCAAGACGAACTCCAGTATCGAAGTGTGAGCCCTGTTTCATTGCGAATCCAATACGTCGAGTACTCTGTTCGATCGGACGATTCGACGCCGCCGTCGCGACTCATCCACTCCCACGCTCGAGAAGCTGCCAGGATATTCGTGACCAACGCATCTGTCACATTCCACTGAAGGAACTCTTCCGAGGTCACGGTGACTTTCCACGGCGATGCCGCCACTTCATCATCATGAAGGACGTCTCCACTTGCTTGTGGTTCAGTTTTTTGTTGCGTGCATCGCAGCTTGAAGCTCCACGGTTCAATGAGTGGCTCCGAGACTACGAGACGCAGGTTGTGATACCACGCATCCAGAGAGCACGAGACTTCAACAACCATCACGGAGTCATTTTCATCCTTGATCATGGCATGCAGAGGGCCGACTCGGAAACCAATCACGGGTGAATCTTCATCGACAAGGTTGTTGATCAGTCGAAACGTGAACGTGTCGAGATCCATCGTGACAACTACGATACGATGTGGTTGTTGTGCTTGCTCCCGGTGCTCGGCTTCCACGTAGAGCAACTGATCATCGCCATCTCGATCGCCCAACGCAGCGAGTTCCAAGTACGGATCGTTGTGGGCTGACAGCGCAGCCAAAGGGATGCGAACGTGATTTTCCACACTGGCAAAAGTAGCGAGTGCCGAACCGATCTTGAGAATGACCGGAATGTCTCTGTACGACAGCTTCGACACAATCGGCGTGACAGACACAGTCGACTTGACTTCTCTCCAAGTTGTCCATGTCGGTGAAACTTCTTCACGCTCGATAGACGCCACGACAACTGCTGCATCGGCTCCTTCGTCAATCGAACTGGAAGGCTCCTCGGGATGCGCAGCACAATCTCTCACTGTCAATTTGGACTCCATCGCGAAGGACTCCACCAACTCGAACGACTGGACCGGCGCGTCTCCTCCATGACTCCACGATCGGACGTACGCCCCGCCGTCGACAGGTGCACCCAAGTGAACGCTAATGGCACTTGCCCTCGCTGTCGACTGCAACAGCAACAAATCACCAATACTGGGGGGTGACACCGCCGAAGAAGGCTGTTCAATTGCGAGCACCAGACGACCACCAAGACATAGACCCATCGCATCGCGCTTTCTATCCGATGATAGTACCCACAACTGAAGATTCGCCAGTTCGGCTCGCACCGTCCACGATATCTTGGTCGTCGACCGATGTGAAGACTCCTCACCCGTGAGTGCGATTGTCTCACTCACATCCCGAAGTTTCAGCGGCTTGGAACTTCCATACCCATCTTTCATCGATTCCGCCATGCTGTTTTTTCGCGTTCGAGTGCCGCTTGCCGTCCCACCGTACCCAGGCAAACGCTCTTGAGAGGCACTGAGATCTCCATTGATAGACCCACCCGTCGGCTTCAACTCGGAGATGGCCAACGCCGACTCGTGTTGATCCATTTTGGTGATGATGCGAGGATCTTGCTGGGCGAGCTTTTGTCCCAGACTCACCGCGACACCGACGACATAGTTTTCGATGCGCAGCAGTGTGCGAGGCAGTACGCATACTCGAGCCGACGAGACTGTTACGTCACAGGAAAGGTTGACCTCTGGATCGCTGCTGCCATTGTCGTCTGCGGATTTCGTCTCGAGTTCCACGCTCACTTTCACTTGAGGCTGTACTGTATCCTGCGTCTTCGTACTGGGCACACGCGCCAAGACATCACAGATATATTCCTACAGAAACGTTAACCACATCAGTTAATTTCTTTTCGGTGAGAGGTAACACACTGAAAACGGTTTGATCGTACCGTACTATCACCAATGACGTCTCGAACAACAACCTCATGGATCGAAAACTCGCTGACGATCCCACCAGCATTATCACCTCCATCGCCGTTGCGCTTGCCAGGAAGCGTGACAGACGCACGAACACCAGAAAATGCAATTTCAGCGACAGGAACGATGCTCGGCATCGATGTCGCGCTTCGGAACCCGCCTTGCTCTTCGTGTGTCCCAAATGAAAACAAGTGTCGCCGTTTGCGAGGAGATGCGGGAGACGCCGCCGTCGCGTACGACTCTCGATTGATTTGAACATCGGATGAGTCAATCGCACTCCGTAGCCACGCTTCAAACTCCGGCTCAGGCTTGGAGCCCATTACGAGTCGCAGCATCTCGATGGTGCAACTGACTGTTACCCGCTGCTGGATATCTGCATCTTGCGCCTGCTTTCCTGGCTCCGTTTCTGTCGATGCAGGCGGACGCACGCTGTCCACTCGCGCCACGCTTTTCATCACACGACTTTTCGAAATGCTCTCGATCACTTGGATCGTTGGCTCGACCACGTCGTTCCACAAATCGACACCGAGGCACAAATACCGCTCGCCAATGTTAACAACCAACGGAGTCACCGCGATGACCACAGTCGCATCGTATTTACTGGCGTCGTACTCGAGACGAAGGGTAGTCTCTTCCAAAATTCGCATGTGATCAGATCGTGTCGAGATCTGGAAGCCGTCAACTGTCAATGCAACAAGTCGTTTGGTGGCGTCGTTGGCTGCATCATGCGAGTTTGCTGTATCAGAGCCAAGCTGAACGCTGATCGTTCCGAAATCAACCACAACTGCCTCGTCTGAGGCTGAATACACTTTTCCAGATGGGATGACGATGCATGGATGCAACAGTTCGAACGAAATCACCATCGTGTCCAACAGCGACACTTGATTTTTCTTCACTGGAGACAATGCGGGGACACTTGCTACATCAGACGTCTCATCTTTCGCTTTGGGCTGCTCATCTTTTGGCCAACGCCCTTTAAACGAAGCGGCATCCATCGCATCAAGAAGTGGACTCGCACTTCCAGACCGTCGTCCACGGTCACCCACACTCAACAAAGGCGAGGTCATTCGTCGATCTGTGTTGTGGAAGTCCTCCGACATCATGGATTCTGACCGGTTGCGCCGACGCGATCGGGGGCCAAATTGCGCTTCTTCTTCTTTCGCGGCGAAACGCGCAACAAGAGCGCCATGGATCACGTAGTTGACCACATGCTCAATAAACGAGCTTTGAACGAGCAGCTGAACTGGCTGGACACGAACATTTACGCTCGACTTCTTGGCGTGCTTGCTATTCGCGCCTTCCGCAGTTGTTCCATCCAAATCATCGCTTTCCACAACTCGCAAGTTATTCTTTTCAATCACAGCGTCAACGGACAGCAGTTTCGCACCACTTGCAACTTGAACATCGCGTTCCAGTCCAAAAATTTCGATGTATCGCTTGCCAATCCCATTGTAGGCATCCAGCCGACTTTGAACACTCAGCATATCCTTTGCCGACCCCAGATCAAACAATCGAACATCTGTGACCACGCCTCGAATGTTGAAAACATCGTCTTCTTCACCTGTTGTCATCTGCAACTTGCCCCCAATGACCGCGATCGATGCCATCGCATCCGCTCGATCACAGAACACGACTGAGACGGATGCGAGCTGGACACCAACGGAAAGACGGACACTTGTTTTGAGAGCATTCGACTGGTTTTCTCGTCCTTCAGCGTCTTCCTGAGCCACTTGCTGCGCAAATAACTCCTTCCGAGCTCGTTCAAGATCGGCCAAGACCGATTCATTGAGCATCATCGGCAGCAAATATTCTTGACTCACGGACGATGCTAAATCCAGCGGTGGAGGGATCGCGTCCTCAAATTCGTCGTCCTCGTCGTCGCCGACCGGTTCATTTGGTGGAGCAAGTGATATCTTGGACATTGTCTCTTCAAACAATTCCAACAACGAGCACACGTACGACTGATCAAAAACAACGTGGATGGCGCCAAGTCGCACATTGAGATCGCGATTCGTTTCATCGCCAGTGCGTCGGTCGCTGGAAGATCCATACATCAACTCGAGCAAGTTGCCTGAAGGGGCCGCCGTCTGCGTTTGCGCTGTCGTGCCACCCGCTTCGGTGCGGTGGAACGAGAGAACGCGCTCACGATGGCGGCTAGCCCGACGGCGAGGAGCACCGCCTGGTGCTGCATACGGGAGGCTACGCCGTGGCGGCGCTTGCAGGTCGTAGGGTGCGCTGATTGTTGGGCAAGAGAACAGCAAGTACTCAGACGATCGCCCACTGACCTCAATGAAATCCTCGACGTCGAGCGAACGGAAGCATAGATCGACTTGAGCCGACAGCGTCTTCTTGGCGATACGGACCCTGAAGCCTTCCAACTTGACCAGCAATGTCCCACTTTCTGGCACATCGTCGTCAAACAAGCTGCTGGAGTCATTTCGAAACGATGCTGAAGGAAGAATTGATGATATCTGTGGTTTCTTCAGCTGGATGGAGATCACTGGGATAGTAAACGTACAAACAAACAAGCGTCGATCGATAAGCTCACCCGATGCAAGCGTCGCTGAGCCCCGCCTTGTTCGCAATCGTGGTCGGGCTGTTGGGGGAGGTGGTGGTGGTGCGGTGTGATTATGGACTGATTTAGGCGCTCCCGCCGTCCTATCAGCTGTATCGAGCGAAAATGCATCAAGCTCTGGATCCGCAAACTCGCCAAGCAGTCCGTCCACCCTTGATCGAGACAAATCTCCCGCCGCCCCACTGGTAATACTGAACCAAGTATCATCACTGTCAGCATCTGACAGCGCGTCAACGTCGTCGTTGCCGTCGCCAACGAGGTCTCCAAGTGTCATCTTCGTGCTTTCATTGGCTCCACTTTCCTCAGCCGTAAACTTCTTCAGTGCAGATGTACTGAGGAAGCTGGGGCGTCGTTCTGGAATGAACCGACCTTCTTCGTCCAAATACTTTGATCCCAACGACGGCATCTCTGCTTGCGCTGCGCCACCGGTTCCTGATGTTGTTGAATTTGGCGGTGTCGAAGCCGCACCAAATCGTCCAGCCAATGCGAGCAGCTGAAAATATTTTTCAAGCGACAAGTTGAACGTCAGCGCTGGCAAATCCGCGTGCACATAGAACCGAGTCAATGTCGCATCGAGGGGCAGCACGGACGTGCGTAGCGTCACGTTGATGTTAAAGCGTTCTACCAATTCCCACTCGGCATGCTGACCACTTCCATTCAGCGACGAACTCGTTGGCAGAGGCGCGCCCTTTTTCGGGAACGTTTTCGCTCCGTACATCGTTGCCTTTCCATGCGGGATCAGCAGCACGTGCAGGTTTGTCACCGAGAGCGTAAACTTGTCGTAAAATTCCTCTTTCCAACGGATCGCGCCTTCTCCTGACTCGGCATCGTCGTACAATTGTTTGACGAAACTCATGCTCGACGTCAACATGGGCGAGGCCAATGGGTTCGTCAGCATCAGCGACGACGATGACGCCAACCCGCCCGAAGTGAACGACCCCGAACTCGCAGAGAGCGCCGCGGTGTCGCTGCCCAGCTTACTGAGCCGGTCGGTTCGGAAATTAATGTGGCCCAAATCGATCACCATCCGTGCGCAGTTGATATCCGAGTCGCTCTCTGGGATCACGATCAGTGGCGCTTGAATTCTCAAATCGACCGAAAGAGCAACGCGGTTGGCCATCACATAGTTGAGCTTGGCTTCGGTCCGTGCCTTTAAGTTGACAATATCGTTGAACGATGCAACCTCAAGTTCAGCCCACAAACCCAGCGCTTGGGGAGTGTTCAAAAACGACCCCAGCCGCCCCCAGCACCTTGCGGTGGGTGAAAAGACGATTTCGAGTGGCTCCATATGAACAAACAAAACCGCATCGGCGGCGACACTCAACGGATTGGTCTCGTAGCTCAAGAGAAAAATCGGCCCAGCCATGCGATTTGCACTGAGAAGACCGCCATCGTCGTCACTGCCCGACACGGATCGATCAAGCTTGCGAGTGAGCAGCCTCGAGAATGCCATACTGTCCGCGCTTTCGTCGAAGGCTTCAATGGTCTGTAATGACACATCCACTTTCGTGGATTCACCTTTCGTGATCGCAGCGACTTGGAGATGCGAGAAACTGATGAGTAAGAAGTCAGTCGGCGCGTACCGTGATCCATAGTTTGGATCGTCACGCATCAACCGCTTGTTTGTCTCCGTGTCACTGACCAAAGTGATTGATCCTTTGCCTAGCGACAACGTCACTCGCGATGTCAATTCAGCTTGCCCTCCGGGCAGATCATGGTCGTCGTCCGTGTGATCCCTGTCGTCGTGACTATGCGACTCCTCATGTCCTCGCTGGCGTCGCTTGGCCTTCTTCGATGGCTCATATTCCACAATCTTGAACAACTCGCGCAGTTCAACCTCTGGGAAGCCTCGTTTCGGTACGGTTCCCGAATCCAATGGAGACGGAGCGGCGCCAACAGCAGACGTCCAACCAAACATCCACTTCCCCCACGATCTGTATCGCATTTCTGTTGGGAGAGTCGACTCGGTCGTCTCGGTATCGACCGATTCAGAATCTGAAAATGGCGGCATGGCAACTTGTGCCGGAGGCGCCGCGTGGCCACCGATTGCAGACTTGCGTTCATTCTCTTTGTCCAACTTTTTGTCAGCCATGTACCGGAAAAAGAGAATGTCTTCGATCGGGCGGGAACGCTCCAACGCTTCCAGCGCCACAGAATCTGCAGCCGCACGCTTACTCGGGGGCGCCCGCTTCGAGCCACTTCTACCGCTCGAATGCTCGCTTGCTTGATCGTGGTCGTCTTTTCTGCCGTATGGATGCGGATGCGGAACGACATCATCCATCAAATCCTCTTCCCCTTCGCTGTCAAGCAACAGATTGGACCGGTTTGGTCCAAGTTCAAGCCGACGCACATAGCGTTCCCAAAGTTGTTGGTACTTGATCCGATCCTCTCGTCTCTGCTTCAAGTACTTCGACGACCACCGCAGTTTCTTCTTCCGCACGTCCTCGATGATAGCCGTGATCGCATACCGCCACCATTCATTCGTCGACGCCTCAAAGATTGGCTTCCGCGGTCGAAATTTACGATACTGTTGGTACTTCTTGAAGTGTTCGGGCACTTGAAAAGCCGATGCCAAGTACAGAAGGTCACAGTACTGAGACTCCTCGAGGCGAAGCGCGACTTCGGCGACGCTGACGTCCACTTCAAACTTGGGGATGCTCGTGTCAAATGGATCGCGATTCACGATCAGCCGAGCGCTCGCATCCACCGGTTTGAGAATGAAGTGGTGGCGCTGGTGCGTCGGGTACAACTGCAACTGGTGGCGGTCGTCAAAGCGTTTCGGGATCGAGTGATTGAACGCATGACAGAATTCTTCCAGTGAACACGTCTCAAAATCGATGCGCTGTTTCCGCAGCAAGTCACAATGTGGGTCCAAGTAGATACTGAGGTGATTCAACTCGATCATCTTGTAGATGCGAGGCTCGTTGCTCTTGGTGCTGTCCACGTACGACGGATGCCAGTTGGAATTCGTCGACTGCACTCAGCAAAAACAAATGCCCGCGGCTTCGAATTAGTACAGGCTTTCATGTAACCAGAAACAGTACGCTGGTGTTGCGTACCTGTGCGTGTACAGACTCTACGGTGAGACCCGCAGCGAAAGGATGGTCGCCCGTCGTGTAGTCTTCCAAGCGCACGTGTATCCGACGAATATGGAGCTACCACAGAACAAACGCATCACATCAGCAAACAAGCCCCACATGTATACTCAGTCTTTCCTCCCGCTGGAGAAGAAGCGAAACACACCTCAATGTTATCGATGATCTTGTTCACGAGCCGCGCGGCAAAACCGTCGTCTTTCGTTGCCGCTGTCGGTTGTTCGGCCTCTTGTTTCTTCTTTGCTTCTTCGTACAGCTGCTCAAGGAGTTGCTTCTTCATCGTGAACTCGTCCATTTCCATGAGGACACTTTCAATATCTTCTTCCGTGCGCACCAAAAGGTACACGTCGTCCACGGTGAGCACGACCGACTCGGACTGGAGGCGGTTCCACGGGATCTTGAGCTCGACCGAGCCAACGACGCCACGCACAAGGTTGAGCGAAGGGTGGGCGATCACCTCGGGCTTGATTTCGAGGTTATTCAACACGACGTAGCCTGACCAGACAGCAATATTGATTTTGTCCGAGCTGAAGCATTTCGGGTCGATGAAGCTGCCCATGACGTTCGTGAGAACGCCCGTCACGAGCGTCTCAAACATGGCAGCTGGAGACGACTATATACAGCGAGGTAGTAGGTTGATGGAGTAGCTTGTGTGCTTTCGTTGCTTCTTTGGGCTGGCGCGGATGCCGTCTACCGTCGTCGTTCACTTCCTTTTGTTTCTGTTTGTTGTTGTTGCTCTGTGACAGCCGCGCAAATGGCAATTGGTTGAAGTGGTGTGTGCCACACTAAATTGTCTACCATTTGGTGAGGTGGATTACTGCTTGAAGTGAGGTTTTATTGTTTACGGTATTTTACCGTAAACCTCGAGTCGCGCCATCATTACGGGGTCGGTCGGGAGGCACACTTGAACTGCCTGTGCATGAAGAAACCCCAACAAACGGAGACTCAGCGGGCGCTCCACGACTGTGTATAACGCAACGAGATGGATTCGGTCGAGAGTGCGCTTCGGTTTCTGCAACGATCGTTCGCGAGCGTAGCGCATGAAGAAGCTCAATGGCAGGATGAGAAGCAGCAGCTCCAAGCGCAAGTGCGCGAGCTAGAGAATCAACGGTCACAACAGGAAGAGGCGTACAAAGAAGCTATCTTGCGCGTCAAGATGCTCGAGTTTGCGCTGCGGCAGGTGGGTCTCCGAGTCATACAATTCGGCAATCAGAGATACGGATGGTTACTCAGTGACTCGCTTTTCGTTTCTTGATTTTGTAGGAACGTGGTCGGTATCTTGTTTCGCCTGCTCCAGTGAGCAGCTCATTACACAACGTCGGCAATAACGGCGGCGCATTACCTCGGAAAGCGGAGCGAGCCGACATATCCATTTCACGTCCTGCGATCAGTGTATCTCGCACAATAGAGCGCACGATTTCCACACAGCCGTCGGCGGAGTCGCCCATGAGCAGCCCCAAGCCGCATGCCCACATCTACCGAATGGACAGCAGCGCACCGACTTCCAAGACCCCTGTGGCGGCCGCGACACCCAAAGGCCTTGAAATCTCACGGCCTCGCATGAACTCACGGAATGCCTCTGCAGACCCACTACCACAATCGTCGCCTCCAGTCGACGTACCGAAGAGCACAAAACTGCCGACCGCCGCCGTCGTGGTGAAGCCATCGTTCCGCCCATTGAAGCTCAAGCTCAAGCTTTCCGGACATATGGACGGCGTGCGCGCGCTTGCGTTCCACCCGACCGAACCGCTTCTTGTGTCGGGCAGCGAAGACTGTTCCGTGCGCGTGTGGAACTTGGCGACGGCGATCAACGGACCTCCTTCTCAACGGTACGGACGCCCGCCTCACCCCACAGTATCATGCAGTGTCAGGCCTCACCCCTCTCATCTCTCCCTTCTCATCTTGTAGAACGACCGAGCTGGATTCCATGCTAACACTGCGCACACACACACAAAGCGTGCTGTCCGTCGCGATGATCAGCGCGGAAACGTACCCAAATTGTCCGGCGGGACGACCCGGCGCGTTTGCGACATCAGGGCGAGATGGATCGATTTGTTTGTTCAATTTACCAGCCACCGACCAAGACAAAGGAGAACCGTACACGATCGAAGACTACAATACGCTTCGCGCCCACACGGTGAAGCGTGCGCATGACGACGCCATTTGGGATCTCCACGCTCACCCACTCACCAACGTGTTGTTTTCCGCGGGCTCGGACGGCATCGTTCGAACGTGGGGGTTAACATCAGGTACGATATACAGAGGGTGGCTGTTGGTTGGTTGGTTGGCTACAAAACGATGGTTCTGACAATGCATCCTTTGTCGTTGTTTACCATTTGTGCAGAACTGGCACTCAAGAGCGAGTTGAGAGCGACCACCAAATCCCACGCACGAGCGGTCGGCCACAACGTGCGCGGCTCGTTGATCCCCACGGCGGTGCATACGCTCTTGAGCGACTCCAAGACTTGCGTGGTCGGGTACACGAACGGCGCGCTCGCGCAGTTTGATTTCCATGGCGAGCAAATGATCCAAATGGTGCGCACGTCTGATTGCGACAACACTGGGCGTGACTCGCAAGTCAATCGGGTCGTCGTCCACCCATCGATGCCGCTTGCGATCAGTGCGCATCAAGATCGGAAGATCCGGATGTTTGACATGCGGTCAGGGGAATGTGTGGCGAGTCTGGTTGCTCATCAAGACACAGTCTCGTCGCTTTCGATTGACTCGGGTGGCCTGTACTTGGCATCAGGAGGTGGGTCTGTGCTGAATACTGGAATGCCAATGGACGTGGACGATGTGTTTGTGTATTGACATTGGTGATGGTGGAATATGGTTTTTTGTTAATAGGCCACGAAGGATCGTTGCGGATTTGGTCGGTCGCGGACCGCCAGTGTGTTTACGAGCAGCAGGTCCGTCAGTCACCAGCAGCAGCTCTGTGATTTTTCTGGCTATGGAAGCCATGGTGAACGAACCACTAACAAAGCTTTCACTTGTTTTGTACTGTAGGTGCATCGACCGAAATGGTCCGAAGCGGTACACACCGTGGCGTATCACCAGTCACGCAACTTTATCGCCACGGGCGGCGCCGATGGGCTCATCAAGATCTTCCAGTAGCGAGTGGTAGTGGTAATAAAATAGCAGTAGTTTGTAAGTATGCAGCCGCAGTAGTAGGAGTAAATAGTTCATGGGAGCAACACACACACACAACATGGAAAAAGAGAACACAATGAATGATTTCCACAAGTTAGAACTTCCCACTGGACGCGCGAGGGATTCTGATAAACCAAAATCTCTCAGCGGCGTCTGGCGTTTGGTTCGGTATATTAGGAGAATAGCAATTCAAATCACACGATGCGACTACGCAAAGCAAGAAGATCGCTTAGATCACGCCAATGCGGTTGGCAACGTCAAGCGCATCGTAGTCAGGGGTCAGGCGCACGTAAGCCTTCTTCTGGCCATCGGTTCTACAGATCACAAAACACAAAAACGGTGAGTGGCGAAATGAACACTTTTGTGTGCGACACCAAAACAAAAGGGGTTCCTCAAGAGATCGTTGTGGGGACTCTAGCAAAGCCACAACCGCTTCATCCCAACCGGGACTACGGGGGCCTTTTTGGTTTTTGCAAACGCTAGAAAGATCTCTCGAAAAGGGGGCAACATAATATCGTCACGAAGGGGTGTACCTGATCAAAGTGTTGACCTTGGCGACCTTGATGTCGTACAGCGACTTGATCGCATCCTTGATCTGGCGCTTGTTGGACTTCAAGTCCACAAGGAAGACAAGGGTGTTGTGGTCCTCAATCTTCTTCATGGCCGATTCGGTGGTCAATGGGCACTTGATGATGCGGTACTTGTCGAGCTTGTTGCGCGATGGGGCCGCCTTGCGCGCGTACTTTGGCGCACGCGCAAGCTCAAGGGTCTTTGGCTTGTAGAAGTGCACCTTGGTGCGGATCTTCACGGCCTTGCCGTGGGAGCCCTTAAGCACCTTCTTGGCAATCTGGGCGGCGCTCTTGCCAGCAACAGTCTTGGAGGAAACCTTCGCCATCTTTGCTTCTTTACTCGTGGATGAAAAGTGGTCAATTAGACCGCCCCTACACACAACAACACCAAAACCTTCGCTCACCAATCGGTTGGCCCACGGACCAAGAATTAATTTTGACGAATCAAATTGATTTCCCATCATCCGTACAACATTCGATAGGATGAAATTGGAATTTTGATTATAGCCAATGAAACGTCAGATCAGGAAAATCATCAAGTCGGCAACACCCTGCTTGGTGTGCCTGTCTGTGATGGAGCACGTTGCAGTTGTAGGTGCGATAGTTCTGCTTCTTTACATCACCGTTCAAGCACGATATCGACAGCGTATTGCCTCTAGTTCTGTAGTTCTGTAGTTTGGAATCCGCTCCCACCCAGGTCCTGTAGCATCCTGGAATCCAGGATGTCGGCATAGCAATTCACACAAAAAGCTCCCTCCCGTCGAATACATTTCTATGATATCACGAATTTTTATTAGCTTCCATTTTCATGGATTGCCTCACTGCTCATGACGAGCGCGTCACAGGCGAGCCGCTGACGGGCGCTCGACATTCTCTGACGAGTCTGATTGTTCATGACAATGAGCGACAATTAAGCGCGCCATTTCTTCGTACAGTCCTGGATGTTTACCCGCTGACGGAAACTTGTGGCCTTCTTCATGAATGAATACTCTCTTGGTTAAGGCGGTGGATGCCGTCGCTGGGAAGCTGTCGAATTGGTCCACGAGCCGCAAGCCAGCGTTATAGAAAAAGTCCTTCTTGCCAATGATGTGGATGGATGGCACTGGGATGAGAATGGGCCGTGCATCGGGCGTTTCGAACCAGGAACGGACGTTGACCGCTCGCACGGAGCTGCCTCCAGCACAAATGCACAGCTTCCACCATCGGGTCGCGTTTCCATCGCGCATGGCAAACATCATGGAGAGCACACTGGCAAAGATCGCGCCTTGTGAGAACCCGAGCACGACATCCACGGGGCCGATTTCCTGGAGCTTGGCTTCCATGTATTCAATGGCCTCTTCAAAGAACTCAAACGCCCAGGACCACTTCAACTCTTGAAAGCCGGGGTCGTTGGCTGTGGCGTGGCGCGCGTGCATCCACTCGTAAAATGGTTTGTCATCACTATGGAGCCGCTCGATGATGTCGTCGGAAGGACCACCAGCGACTCGTGGGCCGTTGAGGAAGATGAACTCAGCGCGGTCACCAAGTGCTGCACGCAACCCTTTCGTTTGGTTGACCATGACAGCCTCGTTGGTACGGTACCCATGGAGACACAGCACACGCAGTGGCGCTGTCCTGCTCGTTGAGGTCGACGGTCCGGCCGCCATGTTGAACAAAATTGACTTGTGAGCATTGCTATCTTCCAAAAACGATGATGGCGTCAACATCACGTGGGTCAGGTTGACAGGTACAGTGTACCAATACGCAAGCCGCACAGCCATTGGCAGATACTGCATCATCAAAGTTTGAATCATGGGATGCCCTTGAAGGGGTGCCAAAGTTGAAGCAGCATGTATGCCATGGAAGAGAGCAGGGCTGGATCCCCAGTGCATTGAATCATAATCGTATATTGCTCTTATAGTCTAGCAAGAGCGTGGTTCTTTCTTCCGTCTGCACCCGCTTCATCGCAAGCGTCGCAATGGTCGTATATTTGCAAGGCGAGTGCATCGTAAAAGTCTTTGTGGTTGCGGGGCGTCGGGAATCGATGGCCTTCGTCGTGGAAGAGCACCATTCTCTTCAGCGGCGAGGACGGGAAGAGCGTTCTCTCACCATCAAAAGTCTCCACGAGTTGTAAGCTTTCCTCGTAGAGAGGATCCTCGCGACCGATCACGTGGATCGATGGGAATGGCACTTGGATGCGGCGCCCGTCTGGTGTCTCAAAGAGCTCCCGGAATTCCACGCCTTGTGGCGCGACGCCACCGACACACACGCACAGTTTCCACGGATGGACCTCTTCTTGGGTCTTGAGGGAGAGCATGGAAAGCACGCTGAGCAGCACACTGCCTTGTGAAAAGGCGACCACGACATCAATCGGGCCGATTTGCTTCAGCTTTTGCTCCATGAAGGCGAGTGTCTCGTCAAAATTCTCCGCTGTCCAGACCCACTGCGTTTCACCTTCCGGCACATCGGTCACAGCGTGGCCGTACCACCACTCGTAGAATGGCGCGTCTTTGCCGTGCACGTGTTCAATGGCCGGGTCAGTCGGACCGCGCAGCACAAACGGCGCGTCGAGAAAAATAAACTCGGCCCGTTCGTCGCCCATCGCCGCGCGGAGTCCTCTCGTCTGGTTCAGCATCACCTTGGCGTTTGTGCCGCGGCCGTGTAAGCATAACACACGGATCTTGCGCCCCTCAGATCCTGGAGTTTGCTGCTGGTGGCTGCCATCTTGTTCGTCAAAAAGTTGCGACGCCGTGGCGTTTGCCATCCGATTGTTCGCAGGACTTGGTGGCGTTGGAGTCGTCATTAGTGTTTATTCGTAGGCTGGTTGTTCACCACGAGTGGTGTTTATCGCAATGCTTTTTTGTTTCACCCGTTGTGAGGATAATGAGTGCAGATCATTCTTCGCTGCCGAGGCCGCGAATGAATACCGCGACGATCATCCATCCGTCATTTTGTTTGCAACGCACTGGCAAAATGTTTGACGTGGACATCACGCAATCATAATCATTATGATTGGCTACTTATCGTCGAAAGAATGTGTTGGTATTGTTTTGACCAATAGTAGAGCGTAGTTAAGTGATCGGCTGACGTCATCGTGACAGGGTGATAATCAGTGGCACCATGATTGCTCCTGGTCAACACCAGCATTTCCGGTCCTTCAACTTCAGCGTATTGCTTACCGGACACTTCACGAAATGATGCCAAAGGAGTCCATAATGCGAAGAGAAACTGACGTGTGGAAAGATCTAACACTACAGTTCAAGAAGCAATAGCCAACGATTTTTCTCAGTCTACATGCCATTGACTTGGGACTGCATGTGTAACTGATATTAAAGCTTGGCTGCTGGAGAGCGAGGTAATTCGTCACACGCGCGGCAATGGTCCTTTATGGTCGTTGCGAGTTCTTTGTACAGCTCTTGGTGGTGCTTGGCCGATGGGAATTTGTGGCCGCCTTCGTGGAAGCGCACCACTTTCTTCAATGACGACTGTGGAAAAGTCGTCGGGTAGTTGTCGTACATCGCAGCGAGATGGACGCCTTCATCATGCATGGGGTCTGTCTCTCCAATGAGATGGATCGACGGAAACGGCACAAGGATTTCGCGGCCGTCGGGGATTTGGAACAGTTTTTGATGGTTGACTGCGCGCACGTGGACGCCGCCAACACACATGCATAGTTTCCACATGCGCTTGTTCTCGTTTTGCAAATATCTCATCGACAGGATCGTGAGCAGCACCGCGCCTTGCGAGAAACCCAGTACGACATCCACGGGTCCAAGCTCGTTCAATTTCTTATCCATGAACTCAAACGAGTCGTCAATATGCTCGTGGATAAGGGACCATTCTGTGTCTTCCATGGGCACATCATCGTTTTCATCCACTGGCCGCACGGCCCACCACTCGTAGAAAGGCGCATCTTTCCCATGGTGGTATTCAATCACTTGGTCCGTCGGTCCGCGCGCCAGACTTGGCGCATTCAAGAAGATAAACTCGGCATCGTCGCCCAACGCTGCACGGAGCCCTTTCACTTGGTTCTGCATCACCTTGTCATTCGTGCGGTGGCCGTGGAGGCAAAGCACACGAAGCTTCTTTGGTGATACGCTGTCGGTCATTTTCTTTTGCGGCTGAAGAACTGTACTGCGTGTGGTGTGGCGCTTTGACGAATGAGAAGGTCGCTCGCACCCATGACGTTCTTCGATCGTTGACGTGAACAACACTCAGCTTGGAATTACATTTGGAGCGACCTATTTATCCGTAATTACAAATTGACCATCAGTGGAAGGGACCAGCAACTTCAACATGGAAACCAGAGCCCACTCACGCAGAGCTTCGTCGCAACTTCCTTGTTGGTGAGTGCTGCAGATCGCCAGGAGTCCATACAGAATGGGTGAGCGGCGCTGAGCGACAACGTTCACACGAGTTGTCAGTTCACAGGCTTTATTTACAACAGCTTGTACCCTGGCTGGTGGAATTGTTGGATTCCACACAGAATTGCGTGAGGTTGTATGAATGTTACTTGAACGTGAAGAGACGCGCAACAAGCAGCGCTTCATGAATTATCGGATCTTCCAATTTGAGGAAAAAGGATGCAGGGTGCCCTGGATGGAGACAACTCGGCCAGCGCTCGCAAGGCGCTGGCCAAGGTGCAAAAGATGTTGCAGCTCGTGTCGGTGAAGCGGCAGGCATTAGCCTTACGCGACTACCGAGAGACTTTGGACGAATGCCTCAAGCCCGAAGCCAGTTCGACGATGAAGATCCTCGGGTACCGCATGGCGTCACGCGTGCCGACCTGTACAACCAATGAAATCTGGCAGCTTTTGCTGGATTCCAGTGTCACGGAGCTTGCGAGTTCTCAAAATGCACCGGTTCTACTCTATTCCATCCCGATCTTGGAACAGATCCCATTGCCGCTGGTCATCGGGTTCTTGATTTCCAGTGAAAAAGAACCCATGAACAAACTGCGCGCTGTGCTGCAACACGAACAAAGCGATATCCGCTGTTGTGCGATCGCGTCGCTCTCCAAAGTCACGCTGGACGCCGCCGTCAGCATCGCCAATGACGGGTTGTTTGCGTTCCCATTTGAATCGCACGAGTCGCGGATCTTGTGCCAGCAAGATCTGTGGACCATCATCACGGACGTGTGGAAGATCATCTTCCAGTCGCTTGCACTTGTCGATGCGCCTCACCAACAAACAACAGACGTCGCCGGCGCAGCCTTTGCGGCGATGCGGATGCTGTATGCCAAGACCACTGCGATGGCTCCGTTCCACATGGCGCTCCACCAGCAAAAGCACAAAAGTCAAACAGCAGCACAGTCCGCAGCGAATGACCTCGCAGCGTACGTGTACAAAGAAGCGTTCCCTCGGATCCGGTTCCTCGCGCTGAGTGCCCAGCGGCTGCCAGTGAAATCCCAAGTGGACGCGGCGTGGTGGCTGTCGATGCTGCTGTCCATGATGATGGATCGCAGCGGCGCCAAGAGTCCTGGCCTGAGTGTGCCGTACCTCGAGATTGACGTGGTCAAGGCCAACCCACACGACGATGACGACGACGACGAGGCCCACGTCATGACAGAGCGCGCGCGTATGGACCAACTGGCCAGCAACATCCTGGAATCGTGGCTGTTGCCTCTCATGGGACGCAAAGTGCCGCTCGCACAAAGCGCGACGCTTTGCCGCGCGGTCTTTGTGTTGTTGTCGCATCCGTTGCAGGCGTTCACGCGGATGAAAGCAGCGACCATTTTGGTGCAGCAACTTATCGCACAGTGCTTTTACCACAAGAGTGTGGACGTCAAACTGGAGATGAGCCAGTTGGCTGTCCGTGCATTTGCCTGGATGTCCACTGGTGACGCCGTCGCCCACTTTACGCGCGTCGTCGAGGCCGCGCATCTCATGGAGCGAGAAACGTACGTATTGTTCAAACCTATGACTGACTGCTGGGTGTATGCTGTACGAATGACATTTGTTTTTGATGGATGTCTTCTCAGTGACCGCCACGACTTGCTTCAGTTTCTCATGAAAGGCATTTGCCATCGCGTGACCACGACACGCGACTTTCAACTGCTCGAGTCGATCATCGCGATGGACGTCTTCCGCCAGCCAGTTGGCACGTCCAAGCTCTCGCCGCGCACGAGTGGCTCCCACGTGTACCGAGCTCTCGTGCAGGCGCTTTTGCCACAAGAGCCAAACCCACAGACTCGCAAGGAGCGTCAAGTCGCGCAAATCATTGTGTTGAAAGGATTCATTCAAGTGCCGCTCCACAAAACGGCCGCGTCTGTGTTTGCTCGCCCCTTCCACGACCAAGAGACCCACGATGTGGTCTGCTACGTGGCGCTGCTGAGCGACCATTTCCAGAATATGATCCGAAGCCCCGAACTCGCATTGAAAGAGTCGTTGCTTTTCTACCAGCAAGATCTTCAGCGTGCGTGGAAACAAATCACATCCTGTGCGGTGCGTCTTCAGCTTCTGTGGATTGGCATCCAACTCCACGCCACCTTTCAAGCGGTTCCAACTGGCAAGCTACTGGAACTGTTGAATTATGAGGTCACGCAGTCGTTTTCCAGTGAAGACGATGAGCGAGAGCTTTCCGCCGAGGCCATGGCCGCGTCCTCTTCTTCGTCTGTGTTTGATGACGGCAAGCTGGGCGGTGGAAGTGTCCACGGGGTCGTTCTCGGTGGTGGTATGCAGAGTGCCCACCATCGCGATGAGCACGGCATCGCGACAACGCTCGCGGTCGTAGAGTGTATGAAAGCGATCGGTGGCTTGGACAGACAACTCGTGCACCCGCTTCAGCAACTTCAGTCCAAGATCTGTTCACACGTTGCCACGCATGTCTCGGCGTCGTCGTTACAGACCCACATGTAAGTGGTTTTCTTGAGGAGTTCACGTTAACAGTTCCTTGAATTTGTTTTTGTGTTTTGACTGTAGGCTGAGCGAGCCTCTCACTACTGCGGGAGCTAGTAGTATCAACAGCCTGTACGCGTTCGAGATCTTCCGTCCAGCATCCATCTTCCACCCGGCGCGCCATCTACAGACCCACCAGCCGGGGGCAGCCGTCTCAAGCCAGACGGACGACAGCGACTGGCGCGCACCGGTTCTGGTCACTGGCAGCGGGGACCCATTGGCTCTCCACGTTTCGTATCGCCATCCAATGCCAGGCCACGAAGACGTCATCATGCTTACGATCACGTGCTGCAACACCAGCAACCTGGCGCTGAGCGACTTTGAGATCCATATTCGCCCACGCGGACCTGTGCGATGCATCGATCCATCGAATGATCTCAAGATCCGGATGCATCAAGGAGGCTCCAGCATGGCCAGTAGTCTTCCGCCCTTTGGTGTGCTCAAGGCTGAGAAGCGCTTCCTCATCCAGCGGTTTGCGCAAACCACGTTTTTCTTTCAAGTCGTGTTCAACGAAGCGGACGCGTCGGCTGGAGGGGATGACCAGGCGCAAACCATCACCGCCATGAAGGTGGCGGTGTCCAATCCGTTCACAGCCAACTTTGACGCTCTCTTCCGTCGCCCCACCAGTCGTTTTACTACTGGGGCGTACTTCCAGCAAATCTGGCGCAGGTGTGAACTGCAACTGGATCAGGCTCATCTTGTCTCTTTATTTCTATAGTGTATTGACAGCGTTTTGTTGTTGTTTTCCATGACGTAGTGCTGAAGACAGCATGGTCTTTGACATTGAAAGCGCAGGGGCTGGTCAAGGTTCACGTTCGCTGGGCCAAGTTCTGCTTCAAGAAGTGAGCCAACGCGTTGCCGTCATCTCCGAGCTTGTCATCGATTTGCCTATCCATACTCAAGTACGTGGTGCTACAGAGTGATGGCTCTCAACCCAGTGTATACGCTAATGAGAAAGCGTCTTGGTCTCTGTCGATGTAGATCTCTCTCCTCACGAAGACGCGATGGGATGAGTACGTAGCCATCTCGCTGACGCTGAGTTCGTTTGCCTCGCTGGGTCTCAGTCTTCCCGCTTCGTCATCATCACCATCATCATCATCATCATCTACAACTTCTCCTCTGTGGAGCGGAATCTGTGAGATTCGCTCCACAAAAGTCGCCATCTTTGAGTTTGCCAAGCACCAGAGCGACACGCTTGCGATTTTCTGCGGCTCCAAAGCGCGACTCGCCACGACCGGCCACAAAGTCTCCAGCGATGACAGCAACCGCACAGCGTCCGCGTCGCTGCACACCGCAAACAGGACGGCTAGTCGCACAGCCAGTCGTCTTGTGAGCCGCAGCGTGAGCTTGAAGGTGGCGCCCCCGGCATTCGCGCCACAGAGCAGTACTGATCCGTTTGCAGGCAACTCGTTCCCGACGCCAAATTTTTCGACCGCGTTCGAGCAGCCAGTGGTGGCGACCAAGTGGCCAGCTGATGATACGACTGGTGGCTTTGGCGGCGTCTCCAGCAGCCCCTTTGGCGTCGACCAGTTGCGCCCGACGGCGCCGGTGACGACTTCGGATTTTGGGGGATTTGATGCATTCACTTCAACTTCAACATCCGCACCAACTGGAGGAAATAGTGACCCCTAGGGTTTTTAATTTCAATTCACAATTCGCTCATGGTGCACAATTTCTAAAGATACGGTACTACTGCGAAGAAGTGCAGAAAAGGGTTCAGCTCATATGTGTTTTAAACACATATCAGACGTTTTAAACGTCGCAAGCAACAATACGATTGAAGTTTCCGCCTGGTGTTTTTCTTTCCATCCAACGATCCAATCCAATTGGGGAAAAGATGCGGGGAATGCAACAGCAAGATGCGTCACCATCGCCATCGCCCCCGCAACGCGGGCGACGCGCTGCTGCTGGCACGCCCGGGACGCGGACAGCATCGTCATCGATGGATTCGCGCGGCACGCCACGCAGCACACGCGGTAGTACACCGCGTCGTGGGTTGGGAGGAGGCGCGGACTCTGTGGGCGAGGAAGATGACCGGGTGTATCGCCCGTTGCTGTTCCATTCGAAAGGATACGCGTCCTCGGAGCTGTACCGAGATACGTACGAGATGCGCGCGCGAATGTCGCCGTCGACAGCGCTGCTTGGCGCACAGCATGGCTCTGGCGCACAGGGCGAGTACCACGATGCGCATCTCCGTGGCAGCGGCCACGGCCACCGCGCGCCAGCGGAACCGTTGATTCGCCTCGAGACGCTTTCATCCAGAGCCGCGATGACGGTGCTGTGGATCACGTACTTGTCGTTTGTGTTTGCGTTTGCGCTTCCGTACATACAGAGCCAAGGATTCTTGGAAACGGTGCGTTCAATGGTCCAGGTTGTGTGTGTGTTTTTATTGAATCTCATGAGTTTTTTGTTGTTGGCTTTGGCTTACGCATGCTACAGGTGATCTCACTTCCAGGTGCAGAATGTGCGCCCGAACGGTCCGTACTGGACGACGTGCCGTGCATTTTCGTGGACAAAGCCAAAGGCGTCGCCCGGTGGTCGGCGTTTGTGAACAACGTGACGTGGTACGCCGGCACGATCCAAGTGCGTGTCGCCATTGAAGATGTTCTGGATCGATCAAACGACTTGGACCAAGCCGATATTGCACTGTGGAAAGCCGCTGCTCACCACACACAGAGCAACCACAGCAAGCAATCCTCACCATCATCATCAGTCGACGGCGAGCGCGCGCCGAAGAAGAATGAATCGTTGCCATTATCTGCGGAGATGGCCATGGCGCTCAATGTGCTGGACGAGAGCTTCATCTTGCGGTACGATTTGTTTCTCTATGGAGTTGACTTCACGACTTCGCCCGTCACGAAAGAGTATATCCGCACCGAGTACAACCAAAGCGTGTGGGTCAACTGCCCATCGACTGAGAAATGCACCACCACCAAACTGTTTGAAGTCTCCCAAGATCTGGTGCGTATACCATCACAACTCTCTCTTTTGCTGAATGGGTATGTTTCAGATCGACTCACTTTCTGATCAACTGTACCATAGAGCGGACGCGGGTATGGCTCGTACTTGGTCATTGTCATCTTCAAAGGAATGTACCCTAATGCGATCGGCAAGCACGTCCACTACGACTTTGCCTACACGTACGTCATGTCCCATGTTCCAATAACAATTGCCTGGGTAGTTGGGATGCCTGAGTACTAAACTATGATATTGTTATTCTACCCAACCAGGAAACCCGCGATCCACGTGAGCGAGCTCCTTTTACGAAGCGGTCTGCTCGTGGCGACGATCCTGTCGTTACCGTGTTGGTGTATCGCGGTTCTTAACTTCAACGAGTCGTGGCGAGATGTGCTGCCGGTGCAAAAATGGGTGCTCGCGCTTGGCATCGTGCTCATGTTGTGGCAAAACCCGATCTACGCGACCGTGGAATGGTACAGGACGATCAGCCCACGCACGCGGTTTGTGTCGAATTCGTGCGAGTCATTTGCCGAAGCGTTTTTTTACGTGTTTTGGCTCAAACTCATGGATTACCACGGCGAATGCTTCCAGCAATTGCTCAAGATTTTGTTTGGCATCGTTCTCTTTGGCGTGGATACCGCGATGACCATGATCCGCATGCCCGGCGTCTTTGGCGGCGAGCAACTGACTCTCCACCAACACAACGAAATGTTTGTCATGCTCGGCTTCACGCGGATCGTGCTTCTTCTCGTGTGGCTTGGCTGGATCGTGCGAATCAGTTGGAAAACAAGGCACCATTTGCGGAAACTTCCGTACATGACGACCCGCTTTGAGCAGCTCTCGTACCGGTTCTTGTTCTTGGAGACGTTGCTCGTGCTTTTGTACGTGTTGGTGTTTTCAGGACTGCAAGTCTTTTTCCTTCTTGAGACGTGGTACCATCTGGGCTTTGAATCGTTCTTGCAGGCCTCGGTCCATGAGTTTGCGACGGCCAATACGGGACGCCCGTCACTCGGGAAGCTCATTTTCTTGTCGGTGTACGTCTACTTGATGATGTTTGTGCATTTGCCGCCGTCGGCTGGCGATGGCACGGGTTTGCTGGCGACCACGGCGTACCACGTGGAAGACCGGCCTCGCTTGGACCACTACGGGTTCCTCTCCGACGACTCGCATCTTTTCTGTGTCGAAACGGCCAAGTGGCTCCTGGAGCTCGCGTGGCAAGCGTACTTTGATCCGCCCGGGAACCCATCACCGTCAGGGTACGGAGAGCTCAAGCTGGAAGGGTACGGGTACGAGCTCGTGACCCAACTGAGAAGCGCAGCGACCGACACGTACGTCATCGTCGCCGTGAGCGCTGCCCAAAATCGGCTCGTGATCGCATTCCGTGGAACGACAAGCAAATTGAACTGGAAAAGCAACCTTCAGTTCCATCAAGAAGTGCTCTTTATCAAGTCCAAAGGGAAGACGCGAGACCGCACGTGTGTGGAGAAAACCAAAGACTTTGCAGCCAAGATCCCTGTTTTAAACATCGCGCTGCCAAGCGTCCATAGTGGTACGCTTATTAAATAGCTAAGCGTATAGGCTGCGAAGCTCTCCCCCATTGATAGGAGCTAACATCGTGGTGATTTGTAGGCTTTTGGAATGCGTATGCGTCTGTGCGCACCGAGCTCAAAGAAGTGATCCGACTTGTGTTGGATGAAAACCCAGGCGCCTCCGTGTACACCACGGGCCACTCCATGGGCGGATCGATCGCGATCTTGGCCGCGTACGATCTGGCCGTGAACATGAGCATGAAAGTCAACATGTACAACTTTGGCGGGCCCCGTGTGGGCAACCCGAGCTTTGTCCAGCAGTACAGCAAGTGTGTGCCAACAAGTTACCGCGTGGTCATGGACGGCGATATTGTGCCAGGCGTGCCAGATTTTGTACGTAAAATTAATGGGACATTTTATGTACTATGTACATGGGCGGTGCTAATATGACAGCGTTGTTTTTGTACAGTGGGGGTTATATCAACACGTCGGGACGGAGATTTCCATTGATGCAAAGGGAAATCTCATTGTGGACCCGAGTTTTGTCGAAAAAAAGCTCCACGTCTCCTCGAAACGCAAAGTCGCCAGCCACCCGACCCATGTCTATCGATCCGCCATGGCCAAATGTCTAGACAATTTAAAGAATCCGTGCTGAGAAGGAACTGTCGGAAGAAGGATAGGTTATCCATTGCACGTTTTTTTATGAAAGTATTTTGCTTTTTCCTGCTGGTATTATAGACAAAAAAATGCGACTATTTTATTCTCCAAAAAAGCAAACATCCCGTGTCTTTTTTATGTGCAATATGACGTTTTTGCCAACAACCAGCCTCTTCAAGGCGTCGTCTGATCTAAATATATGCATGAATATATTGATGCCTCCAGTATCAGTCGATGCCCCCCATTTCCCTCTGCTACTGCACAAGGGCTCCCACCCGGGCTCCGTAACCTACAAAGCACAAACCACAAACCATTCGTTGATATGAGTGACTCGTACGACCGCCACCAGCAGCAGCAGCACGAGACCGATCGAGACAGAGACAGCAGTGGAGTCATCCGATCGCATATCGCCTTTGCTGAAGCCGCCGCTAATGGGTCCCGCTCGACCGTGGAGTTTCTATTGGAAAGCGGCGCCAAAATCGATGCCCCTGGCCGAGATGGCACCACGCCTCTCTGTGCGGCCGCGCTGTGGGGGAACGACGCCATGGTGAGCTTGTTACTGGAGCGCGGCGCGGACCCTTGCGCGCGCAACGACGGCACGGGCTGGACGGCGCTCCATGCCGCGGCTTTCCAAGAGCACGGCAAAGTCGTGCGTCTCCTGCTGGAGAAAGGCGGCGACCCCAAAATGGTGGACGCCGAGCGCCGCTCGCCCGTGGATTACGCGAGTATCTCGGAGGCGATTTGGCCTTTTTTTGCAGGTATGATTACGTTTTTACATTGTGTGGGTGACTTCTGTGGATGTGTGTGAAAGTCTCTGATGCTGGGATCTCTGTTATAATAGCCAAAGGCTGCAGCAAAAGCGCCAAGTCCGAGTTGGTCGCGAAAGGAATCATTCGTAAAATCCAAGACCAGCCAGAACACGGCAGTGGCAGTGGTGCAGTGGCCGACAAGAGCTCCTCGGAAAGTGTGCGTTTGTTTTTGTTTTTTGGAAATCCCACAATGAAAGAAGAAGAAGTGGAACAAAAAAAAAGCCAAGCAACCTGACTGTGTATATGGACTGTATGTAGATCTCGGCCTTTTCACGACCAGGGTCGTCGTACACGCGAGCGCAGTACCAGCCACCAGTCGCCGTCAAGCGCCAAGGCTCTCTCCAAGTAAGAGATACACGCACAACCCATTATTTTGTGCCAGCTTTCTTTTTATATCTTTGTTTTTATTGCGGCTGTGTGTAGTCCAGCAGTGGCCGCCCAACGACGGGTTTTATCGACCCACTTGGGGACGACGCGCCTCTGATGAGCCATCGTCCGTCGTCCAACCAGCGCCGTCCGTCTTTGCAAGGACTCGGGCTCTGAATATTTGTGTGGGACTTAAGGTATTATATAATATATATTTTCTCTTTTCTTTGTGGTTTAAATGGGTCTATTAGTAATCTGCTCGCTCGCCAAATTCGGAAAAATAGTACGAGTACGCGACCGAGCTCTTGGAAGCATTGCCTGGGTCCAGCCACACGCGGCATTTGTCATACGGCGGCGAATAAAGATGCAGAGTGATGGCGTCAGTGTCGTCACGCGGGTTGCCGATCTTGTGGAGCCCGATGGAGTCGTCCATGTAGGTCACGCCCTCGCTGAGCACGAGATTCGAAGACTCGATGAGGCCACCGCCTTCGGAAGTGCTGGTGTCCTGGGCCAGCTGGTACTGCACTTCGTGGATGGATCCGTGGAGCACCTTGACCCAGCAGCCGTCGCACGGGTGGTCGTGGATCGGACTGTACTTGCCTTTGTTCCACACGATCAAGATCAGCGCGTAGTTTTCATGGTCCGTGGAGATCAAGTTGCGCGTGTAGTTTTTGGACGGGTCCACAAACGCAAACTTTTCCAGCGCATGGAGCTCACCGTCGAAACGTCTGGCGCACGCAATAGAGAAATTAGTACAATCATGGGAGTATTACTAATTCTACTACTGCTACTCACTCGAGAAGCGTTCGAAACACGGCTCTTTTGTTCAGTGGCGTCTTGCTGTCCTGTTTAAACTGTTTCTCGATCGTCTCGACAAGCTGCGACAGCGTCAGCGCATCACCAGATGGATGGGCGGTTGCCTGTTGGTTGTCGTCGCCGTCGTCTGTGGCATGCACCTCCACGCGGTGCACTACTGGCATGGGGGAGCGCTTCCCATCCGCCAGAGGAGTATGCTCATCGATGGAATCAGTCACCGAGCATGGCATGGCATGGCGGGTCATTTTTTTGGGGTTTTGTGGGATCTGTGGTGGTTGGTATTTTGTAATGATACCGGTACGGTAGACGAGAAGCTTGAGAAACTGGGCTTCTGTGACCCGTGGGTTTGAAGGGGAATGGATATGCAGAACGGCAGATAAAACACGCACGAGCGGGCTCCAACTTCTATTGGGATTTGGACAGGCCGCTGCTGCAAGCCGCGCGCCGTCGTCGTTGACTGCGGCGCTTCGACCGTCAACTGACAAACCAATGAAGAGCTCATTGGTGTGGTCGACTGCAGTGACCTCTGGAATCTGATATCGATAGGTGTGTACCATGCAAATGGTACAGTACACCTTTTCCCCCTAAACCCGGTTGGGACCGGTTCACTTTTCCGAACCGCAAGAGGTGGTAGAAAAATGTGTTCCACGTCCAAAAGGGGAGAACCGAACCACCGTCAAGAACACTCGCCCGCTCCCCTCACGTTTGCATCAACCTCGTAACTAAAAACGCCAAGGAAACACCATGGTGCGTTGGTGTCGTTATGGGGAAGATCTGTTCTCTCTCTTCACTGGGCCATGTGACTGAATGAGTGTTGACATACGTTTAGATCTTCAACCGTGGAGCTCGTACCGCCGCTAAGTCGCTCCGCACTGGTGCGCGTCAGATGTCCCATGGCACCGAACAGGAAGCCAAGGGTGAGTTTTTTGTTGGTGCCGTTTGTAGTCTAAACAAAATTTGTTGGCGAAATGTTGGTCCTTACCAGTCTATCCACGCCAACAACAACAACAAATGCGCCTGATGCTCATAATGAATGTGATGGTGTTTCTGCAGAACAAATGGCTCGTTGGACCCAGATCTCCAAGGGCATGATCGCGCTCATGGGCGTGTACACGGTCGCGCAGGTGGCCTCGCACTTGAGCCACGAACACGAGCACCACGATGCGCCAAAGTACGCGTACCTCAAGCTCCGCAACAAGCCATTCCCATGGCACTACTCGGGCTGCGACTTCATGGACTCGCACTGCAAGGAGCTCGCTCGCGCGGCCGAGCAGGCGCTCAAGAACGAATAGGCGCAATCTGAAAAAACAAATAAGAGTTGACCCTTGAAGTAGATGGCGCTCTTCTTTTGCACACACACACACACACACACACACCATGTATTTTTGTGTGGCGACTTGGATGTTTTTTTCAGATGCATAATTGTTTTGATTGAAACGAAGTCGTCACTCTTTGATCTGGTTGTTTCCTTTTTTTGTTTTTTGTTTGTCTTGCGCAAATGCATTGATGATATCGGTAGAACAGAACGATACGGTATACTGTGGGAAGTAAGGAGAGGTGTATTTACTAATGTACAAAACGACCAAACCCAAGCAACGCAGCCTCCGCGATCATGCCTGAGTCCAAGTCCAATGCTTGCCCTGCTCTGGGGACAGACGAGGAGCTCTTGAACGGATACGAACTGTGGTAGCTGGGTATAAATGAAGAGATGAACGAAGAAGAGTGATGGATGATCGACGACCACAGCTCACGCGTGGGGGAGACGCGCATCTGAGAGGAGGATCCACAAGAGGAATCCCGTGATCACTGGTCGGTCACGCCTTTGGGGATGACACTGAGGAAGAAGTTCATGCTGACTCCGAGCAGCAAACCGATCTTTTGCTTGCGTGGGACGGAGCGGTCAAGCAGCTACATGAGTGAGAGAGAGACAGAGATCCAGTCAGTACGTTTTACTTTGTTCATCAGCGCAACACAAGGGAAATACAATCTCACCATGAGCAACATAAACACGCCAAGCAGTAACCCCATGAGGAAGCCCCAGAGAAACTCGGTGCCCGTGCCTTCGTTATCGGCTGCCAAAATGGACCCATTCATGCCGTTGAGTTCCATTTGATGATCCAAGGCGATCCGAGCTGTGGGGACGACATTGAGCGCTGTCATAGTACATTTCAGCACACAAATGAGTCCAACGCAACACACAACAGAACACAAGGTTGAACGAAAAGAACGTACCAAACTCGGAATGCGGTCCTTGTGCGTCCATCCATTCCTCTTCCAGTCGGTATATCCGGTCTTCACTGGATTCTCCGGCGACCCGCTCGGCTTGGCTGATGAATTGAGAAAGCTGCGGGTAAAAATACAGCCTCAAAGCCTGGATTTCTTCACGACTGAGTCGGTCACGAAGGCGATCAAAGCCACGGCGCCGTGATGGGTCATCCCGCTCTTCGGCTTCATTTTCGGCTGCTGCGGCTGCCATTTGGTTCACGACCGACTTTGGCGGCGCCGCACTGATCGCGCAGTGGATAAAGTCTTGTGATTTGATCTTGTAGCTCTCCAGCGTTGCCTTGTCATCCGACAACATCTTGCCCTGGTGGATCAGCCGTAGAAACTTGCCCTCGGCATTCGCTTGTTTCTTGATGTTTTCTTTCAGTTCGCCCACAAGCGCCGTGGCAGAAATCTCGACAAGGATCGGCTTCTCACTCAACGTCTTCACCTTGAGCAACAGTAAGTTGGCGTCGTCGTGGATCGAGATGGAAACGAGCCCATCGCCGCCTTGGTTGCTGGTGCTATCAGTCTCATCTGCGGAATTCTTACGCGACGCGGACGATTCCGCCGACAGCTAGGATAATAACGAGACATTCAGATTATCGTGCGTGAGGTTCATGGCACAGACATCTCCTGTGATGTATTGTGATCTCTTGTCCATATAGCCTCATGTGTACGTACCAGTGGCTTACTCTCTGGAATGTTCTCAGGCTCCATCATCATGGAAAATGCAGTTTGAGGGTATTTCTGTGTAATGGATACAACAACGCGCGCTGCTGGATGGAGTTGATAGCGTGGCGCAGCGTCTCTAATCAAAGGGAACCCTTCTGCCGGCGTTCAAAGTTTCCTTCGTGTGTTCACGATGATCGCACCACAATATGCTGTGTTTGTGTGTGGAAAGAAGTGACCAATCCGAACTTTCCTCGATCGACGACGCCTTGGCGTTTGTTTCTTGGTGGAAATTTTATGAAAATATACCGGTGTATTCAGCGAGTCAACTCCGTTTTAGATGCTAAAGTGACCATCTGGGTTGAGCTCCACAGCTAAAAAAGATGGAATAGCCACTGGAGTTTTGGATAATATGCCGCCCAGGAATCAAGATCCTGTGACCCTACCCCCAGTGGAGCAGTATTTTTAGCAGAAGGTACGCAGACGCACTTAACGCGAATTTGAAAACAAATTCAAAACAAATGCATGGGTTTTCCGGCGGGAACGAACTGCAACACTTTCACCACCAAAAACAGCGATCGCGAATATGGAGCCTCGTGAGAGCGTCAGCAACAGCGAGAGTGGCAGAAACAGCGATGAGTCCAGTAATAGCGCTGTCCATGTCGCTGTCCGTGTGCGTCCATTGAGTGGCGGTGAGAGCGCCCAAGGCAGCGAGCCTTGCGTGTCCATCTTGGGCGATGCGTCCGTTCTCGTGGGTGGTCTCAATGGCAAACAGTTCGACTTTGATGCCGCATTTGCACCCGATATCCCGCAGCACCAAGTCTACGATTCATTAGTCGCGTCTCTTGTCGACCGATTCTTTGACGGTTACAACGCGACGGTCTTCGCGTACGGCCAGACGGGCTCCGGCAAGACGTTCACCATGGGCAACGAGTTCAAGCTCAGCGTCGCACAGGCCGACCGCGGCATCATCCCACGCACGATGGACGAGATCTTCCAGCGCATTGCCAACGCGCCGAAAGACACCAACTATGTGGTCAAAGTGTCCTATCTTGAGATCCTGAATGAAGAAATCCACGATTTACTTGCCGCGGGGACGACCGCGTCTCTCTCTGTCCGCGATGACGGCAAGCGCGGTATCACCGTGAATGGGCTCTCGGAACACAGCGTCGATTGCCTCGACCACGTCGCGTCGCTTCTCCACACTGGCGCATTGAGCCGCGCGACTGCTGCGACGACGATGAACGCGCAGTCGAGCCGCTCCCACGCGATCTGTACACTGACCATGGAGCAGCACGAGACCACGAGCACACAAACCAAGTTTGCCAAGTTCCATTTAGTGGACCTTGCAGGCTCGGAGCGTGCCAAGCGCACGAATGCCGAAGGCGCGCGGTTCAAAGAAGGCGTCAACATCAACAAAGGCTTGCTCTCGCTGGGCAACGTGATCAATGCGCTGGCCGAGAAAAGCGCCCACGTGCCGTACCGCGACTCCAAGCTCACGCGGCTGCTGCAAGACTCGCTGGGCGGCAACAGCAAGACGCTCATGATCGCGTGTATTAGCCCCGCGGATGTCAATTTTGAAGAGACTTGTAATACGCTGCGGTACGCCGCACGTGCGCGCAATATCCAGAACCAAGCCGTGGTCAACCAGACGCTGAGTGCGGAAAGCCAAGTGTCGTACTTGAAGCAACAGTTGGCACTCTTGCAGCTTCAATTGCTCCAACAAAACACCAACCAACAGAACAATTCTGTCAACCAACAGAACAACCAACAGAACAACGGTCTGACCAGTTTTGACGTTGGCATTTTGGAAAAAGAGATTGACCGGTGGCGGTCTATCGCGACGACCCGTGAAGAAGAGTTGCAGTTGGTGATGAGCGCCAAGGACAAGTGGAAGAAAATCGCCGACCAGTTTATGAATAAGAAACAACAACACACCAAAGGAGGAGGAGCAGCGCGTGTGATGAACGGAGGAGCAGCTGCAGGAGGACGAGGAGCAGGAGGAGCAGGAACCGAGTTGTACTCCCCCAAGTCGAATGCGTTGCTTCAGGATGCGATCGAGTTTGACAAGTCGGTTTGTGTGACAATCTTCCCAACGACCCCCGTGAAGAAACCAGCAACAGCAAACGGCGGAGAGGAGAACAATGAGGAGAACAACGAGACCACGTGGGAGACCGACCTGGACCATTTGGAAGATGTGATCAAGGAAAAAGAAAAGATCGTGGCGGCGTTATCCCAAGCAGCACCTAGTAGCAGCCGTGACGCGCCGCATGGGCCATTGGCGGCCTTATCCAAAGGCTACGAGTCCAAGATCCAGTTGCTGGAAGCTCAAGTCGCCACGCTTGTCCAGGAAAAAAAGCGGCTGCTCGCTAACGAAATGGCTTCTGGTGGCTCCTCTTCGTCATCGCCTCAGAAGCGGGTCCACAGCAACTTGCAGCTTGTGCAAAGCCAGCTTCAAGTCGCTCGCCACGCAGAACGCGAGTGCAAGAGGCTCTCCCAGTTATGGAAAAGCGGGACGCTCAAGATTTCGACTTTGGAAAAAGAAATCGGTGAAATGAAGAGCCAGAAAACCAGTTTACAACGCAAACTGAAAGAAGAATCGGAAACGCACCGCAAAGACCGTAAAGACCAGAATTTGAAGATCTTGCAGCTCAAACGGCAAGAGCAACGCAAACAATACGAGCTCCACAAGCTCACGACGCTTCATGCCAAGCAGAACGGGGTCTTAAAGCGCAAAAATGAAGAAATCGCCGCGGTGAACAAGCGCATGCGGTCGATGGTGCAAACCCAGCAAAGTGCGCAGCAAATGCGCAGCAACAGCAAGCAAAACCGTCCAACAGGAGCAGCAGCAGCCGCCACGCAGGAGAGCGACGCGCTGGCGATCGCTGAAGTGACCAAGGCGCTAGCCACCGCCATGGACGTGCAACTGACCATTACAGGCGCCAAGAATGCCATCCGCATGGAGCTTGAGGACCGCAAGAAGTTGGCGCTGGCGATTGCGAAGCTGGAAAAGAATCAAGAGGAAACAGCTCAATTGGAGCAGCTCAAGACAGCGCTGAAGGAAAAGAATTCGGATATCCGCTTGCTTCAGCAGAAACTAGCGAGCGTCGAGAAGAATACTACGTCACTGCCCAGTAGTACGGTGTTGCTGCCGGCCAAGCTGAGTGTGTGTCACCAGCTGATCCGTCAACTGATGGATACCGTTTTGGAAAGCAAAACTGCGGCGGTGGAAATGGAAAACTGCAAAAGTGATTTGACCGCGGCGGAAGAGCAGCTCGTGGAGCAAGCGCAGCGCCACGAAGACGTGGTGGCGTCGTACAAGCAGCAGCTGCGCAAGTTTGGTTGCTCTGGTGGTGGCACTGGTAGTATCGAAAAAGAAAATGGTTCTGCCTCGACGAGTGGTGCTGCGGACGAGGACGAGCTGGAAGCGGTCAAGAAGGAGCTGCAGCAAGTGCGTGCAGAGCTGGAGGCCGCGAGACAGTCAGTGGTGGTCAAGAAACCGAAAAAGAACTCTCTTGTTGCGCAGGAGAAGCTGGTCGAATTGCTTTCGAGCAGTGAGGATGAAGACGACGAGGATGAGGAAGAAGAAGATGATGATTCGGATTACATTGAAGACGAGGAGAGGTCCGCCGCACGTGGAGCCATGCGACGGAAGAAGAAGCCCACCATATCTGGTGGACGTAGCCGTGTGCGGCAGCCACTTCAAGCTCGCGCTCTAGTGACTCCTGCTGGAGCTGGTGTGAATACTGGTCGTGTGGACCCTATGGACGAGATCGATTTGTTGCTTTCCAAGCCGTCAGTGCTTGCAGGAGGCAGTGGCAGCCGTTGCTGTTCGTGTAATGGCAAGTGCGCGACCAAGAGCTGTGCGTGTCGCGCCGAGAAGCAGTCGTGTGGGCCCGCGTGTTCGTGCAACGCATCGAAATGCCACAACCGAGGCGACTTGTCCATGGTCGGGACCACGAAAGCGGCACAGAAAAAGCACAAAGAGAGTGAAGTCGAATCGTTTTTCGATTTGACTGATAAGGAAAACAACTTGCCACCACAACCACAGCCACAACCGCAACCAGAAGAAGAATCACAAGAGAAGGCTGCGGTGCCTCCGCATCAGCACGAGAGTAAGTTTAAAAAGCTATGGAGTAGTGGCAGCAGTTCGGCAGGTAACAACACTATGGTACAGCGCCCTTTGTCGTCGTCGTCTTTGTCAAGCAACCATAAGAAAACCGCCATTGCACGCTTTTTCTAAAGAGCGCGGTAGGTCACACATAAAATGTCCATTACAAGTGTACCTTTAACAAGAAGATAGCAAGTGGATTGGTTTGTTTAACAAACGCCCACTTGATTCGCATCAATACTAAACACACTTTGCTATCAACATCAATATTGACAACACGATGCCACCGGTATGGTGCTATAGTACCGTAACACAGTTCTCGTACTGTACGTGCTTGAACAAATACTCTATGTTGTCCAATGAAGTGGCCATCGATAACATTATCCGCTGTGTCCAGGCCGGACAAACTACATCCTCTCTACACAAATGGATGCGGGTGTATGTGTGTTTTGAAGGCTCTTGGGTCAATAATAGCAGAGGCATCGATTCTCTCACCGAGTTGTGAACGCAAGCAAACGCTGATGTAGTGAAAGCGCAGCTGGAAAATCGAAGCTTCGATTTTTTTTGGATTGTTGATTGATGGCATACAAAACCCAAGTCATTTGGTGGCTGAGGGCCACACCCATGTTGCTCAAGTGGCTTCTCTTTCAGAGATCTCACCTCCTGCCACTTCAAATACGCGTGCTCATTGGCCAAATATAAATATAGCCAATCAAATGCATCCATTGAACCAACCAGATTTGTCACATGTGAACAGAACCGGGCCACATAGCCGCCTTTTATTTTTCTTGCTTATTCAGGACAGCAAGTAGCTCCCTCGAAGAATTTGCCCATCCCTGCAAGTCTCTCACCGCCACCGCCGCCGTGATGCCGCATGCGTTAGATGGCGGTCTATGCAGGCAGGGTAGTGATGTTTCCTGTTCTCTGTAGCCTGAACGAAGAGCGCTGTGCTGTGGCGTGTTTGCCCACATCCTCGTCAGTCTCCAATCTGCTCAACAACCAACAGAACCACCACCAACAACTCAAAACAAAACCCACAACAACCTTCCACCATGGACACACTCGATCTCATCGTCGCCCCCGTGGCCACCACCATCACAGTGTGCGCGCACGCCTGCGAAGTCGTCTATGACTCGCTCGCGGCGCTGCTCGAACTTCTCTACGGCCTCGTGGCC